>JABTTQ020001715.1:0-97741 GCA_016081115.2 Rehmannia glutinosa | reverse complement strand
GTATTTTACTGTCACAAATGATAGAAGATGCACTCCTCCATTTATTCTAACCCGCCTAGATCCTATGTGTGAGCAAACCATTTTCTATTGTCATTTTCAATCGACGGGCAGCTAGGTCAAAGGGGTTAGGGCGCCTCTTGAACTGTGAGTCTCCAGCTTCTTCACACCTTTGCTTTCCAGCAAATTAGTTGCGCTGTGTTTAGCTTATATCGGAACCACGTTGAATGGTTTGTTCCACTTTCATCTGACCATATATTTGAGAGTAGGAAGTGCTGAACTTTGATGCAGTCAGAACTTAGCTTTTTTATTCAAATTAGTCATAATGATTTTCTCAGTTCCCAATTCTATTCTCCTACAATTCGAACATTTCTTCATCCCTTTGTGCGAGCAGCGGCTTAATCTATAATGCTATATGTATGAATTGAGTAAAACAGAATTACCCCCACCCCACCCCCAAACAAAAAGGAATAATTGACAAATTTTGTGATTCACGGTCATCATGCTTTGTTTGGTGATGCCCAACGCCGCTTGGTTTTCTTCCCCTCCCCAATACCTTTATCTCTGTACATGCACCAAGCTAGCCATTGTTGCATTTATCACCTCTTTAAAGAGTTATGTAGGGGATATGTGGATATCTGCAGTACATTTGTCATCCATGTATGAATTGGCTAAGTTTGAGGAAGAAGATTATTATTTTTATGCTATCTGCTTTACGTGCTTAACATTTTGTGTAGCTTTTTAATCCATAAGTTTTCTAATTTCACGATGTTCAGATTTCCTCATGTAGTATATTCTGATAATTCTATTGTGGTTTTACTGTTTTGAGGAACTCATAATCAAGAAATTTGGATAATACTCCTTTCTGTTATAATAATTAAAGATTTACGCATCAGGCTTCTCCCATAACTATTGGAGATCGTCAAGCTGCTGTAGAGATAAAGAGAACCACAACTCGAGGTGAGCCTGGCGAATTAACTTCTATTCTTTGACTTTTCATCCAGAGTTCCAATTCAACATACAATACAAAAGAGCATGCAATGTGATACTTCATAACTAATTGGGGATAATTATAAATACACCCTTGGCATATGTTTCCATTTTACAAATTGCATCTAGGGAGGGGATCATTTGTAAAACAAACACAAATCTTAAGTTGGGTATCTGTAATACCTCAAAGGAGTACTCGTAATTTTAGAAAGATAACTGTGCCGTAAACTTGCCTTTTCAAGTTCAATATGATATATACTCATTGTTTCTGTGCAGTTGGTAGTGGGAGGGGTCGTTTACTTCTTCACGTGGAGGGTTTCGTAACGACAACTTCAGGGTCGTGGAAACTTCAGCGGCGGTCGAACGTACGTGAGAAATGATAGCTTCAGAGGTCGAGGAAATTTTAGCGGTGGGCGGAGTGGGGAAGGTTATCAGCAAGGAAGAGGTAGGGGCGGTCGTGGTTCGGGTGGCCCAAATCAGAATTCGACTTAAATTTGATGTAAGATATATTGGTGGCAGTTTTGATCGAGTTTTCATTGCCCTGTGTGATCATCTGAAACCGTAAAATGTTTAGTGCGGGTAGTCAAATTCAATTTTTATCATAGTTTATCCTTCACATTGAGGTAACTCTAGTGTAGTAACAGTCAGTCATTCTTTCTAACAGGTTTTGTGTAGGAAGGACTTGATTTCGTAGCGTAGAGGAATGTAATTTGCAATGAAGAATGTGTTTTGTATGGTGGAAAAGAGGGTTTTTTAGTCTTCACAAATGTTGCTAATATGTGCTGAATTGCTGAAATCTCAATCCGGAGGACGTAAGTGTAAAAATAGAACCCATGATCAAATGGCAAAGGTAAGTAAATATAATTATTTTGATTGAAGTTGAAGTTTAGGCAAAACCTTTTTTTGAGTCCTCTGAACTATTTTAAGTGTGAGTTTAGCTTCTGAAGTCCCCGAATATAATGTTGGAATTAGTCTTATGATTTAGGAGTGTTGTTGTAAATTTTTATATTATATTTAGCAAAAAAAAAAAAAAAGAAGGGTAAAATACACTTTGCCTATAGAAGTATGTAATTTTTTTGTTTTCCTCACGCGGCCGTACCTACTCCTGTGGAGGTAAAGTAACAAAAAATGTTCAGGGTTAAAATGTCACAAAAAATGTTAAAAGGAACGAAGTACAAAAATGGGCATGGTTTAGGGGTTTAAAATAAGATCTTATAGGCCAGCTTGTCTTTAATCTTGATAAATTAACTGTCTCGTTAGGTTATGGTCAAGTGTGTTAAGTTATCGAAAGGAATGAGTGGATTTTTTCCCCAAAGGAAAAAAATACAAGTTTTGATAGAAAATCATTCACTATTTTAATCAGCAAACGACAATAAATAAAAATATTTTTATATTTATAATTATTAATAGTGAAAACGTTAAATTTAAATATATATATAACGAGTATATTACATTAAAAATAATTAAATAAAAAATTGTAGGTCAGAAGTGTGGGGTGCACAAAAAATAACAGTATTGTTTTAGAGCAACTCCATCAGTGGGTATAATGGCGTTGGACGTCAAATATTTCTCTCCAACAGTGCGCCAATTTCAGGTGCTATTTTATATTTGCTACAGTGCAGCCATTTGTGGCGCTGTATTGTTTTAACACTATTTTTTTCCCTTTTTTCTTCAACTTGTTGTGTGTTTATCATAATTTTAAATATTATTTTTAATTTTATATTTCAGTTAATCTAATAAAAAAATAATACTAAAGTAAATTTAATTATATGTGATAATTTTTTTAAATAATATGATGTGTAATTTGAATAATACAATGAGATTTAAAATACTAGACACAAAATTATAAATTTTACATAAAATTACATTATAAAATACCGAAACATAAAATTATAACAATAATAAAATCTACATAAAATAGATAAAATTATATAATATTACAAAAATAATAAAATCCACATAAAATTGATAAAATTATATTTCCTAGTAATTTGTATTAATATGAATTATTATTTGATTTTATATTAATTTCATCAGATTTCACATGTTTTGAATTTGATTCATTTTGAAAATAAAAAACCTAATACATAGTATATTAAATAAGATTACATACATGATATGTTTATTAATTATAAAGTAATAAATATCAATTTTAAATGAATAAAATAATGAATTTTATGGAATATTTTTTTAATGCAAAAGGTACTACAAACTACTGTAAATAGAATACAAATTTTACATCAAAATAGTGCGGATATTACACTACAATGGTGCGAGTGCAGACTACACTACTACAAAAAAGCTGATAGACACCGGTTTTAAACCGATGTCTATTAGTAAAAAAACCAACCGGTGTTAAAGCCCACCTGTTAAAAGTCGAACTTTTGACACCGGTTTTAAATCGGTGTCTATTAATAAAACAACCGGTGTTAGAGCCACTAGTGTTAAAAGTCTGAAATTTTTGACGCGGCTCAGAACCGTGTCGTTTCCTTAAAGACACGGTTTTAAATCGCTTAATGTCGTAGATATAAAATATCCGGTGTCTAAGGCACTGATGTTAAAAGATTATGTATTTGACACGGTTTGAAACCGGTGTCTTTTGATGAATACAACCCAAATTACTGGTTTATTATAAATTCATAATTTTCACAGCACAACAAAACTCACAAAACTAAATTGAACATCAAATTAAACTACTTAATACTTCAAATTCATCTAAAAAAAGCAACATAGTGTCAAGATATGTACATAAAATCAACCCATCAATACAAGAAGTAAATCCACAATTTGAATTCTATTAATCCAAGAAGAAAATGAATGAAGTACTCTACATCTCTTTTGCACCTACAAGTGTATTTAACCTTATAACAGAGAAAAAAAACAACCAAGATCAATACTAATGAAAGAAAAAGCACGAGTTATGTTTATACCTAACAACAGAAGCAACATCAAATATATTGTTGTCCAAACCCCAACAGTCCTCAATAATTAGCTTTCTTATAGTCCGACACACTGAAAACAATGCCATTACACCTGTTTGTCTCGCATTGGACACCGCCTCAAATGCAACTCCTCGAGCATCACACACGACCCTAAATGCTCGTCTGGACTTGGATTTTCATCAATGTTCTTACATGAATGGATCCTCAAAGTCTTCAAATTCCCACAATACGACAAAACCGACAACCACCCGCCTTCCATCCTATGATCGCAAATCGTCAACTCCTCCAACATCTGGCAACACTGCCCAATCGCCTTAATACCATCGTAACTGCCCTCACATCCGACTAACTCGAGCTTCACTAATCGTCTACAACCCTGTGCTAAAATAGTCATTCCAATATCTGAAACCATGGAATCGTAAATCTCCTTTAAATTCCCAATCAATTTTAATATTTGCAAATTCTTGCAATTATTAATCCCTTTCAACGCGAAATCATCGCAACAATGCAACTCCATTTCTTGTAATAACTCACATTTCTTGGCTAAATAGCTTAACCCTTCCTCACTAGCATTCATCAAAATTATCCTCCTCAAATTCTTACAACCTTCAGCTAATACCCTCAAGCCGCTATCAATCCTTTTCGAATCTAAAACATTATCAGCTCTCCTAATGAAAAACCCATTATTTTCCAACACCCTAGAACTCAAATGAACTTCAATTAACTTATTACTCAACAAAATCCCTGAATTTCTGTGAGATTAAATACAAGACGGCACTAAATTTACTCACTTTCGTCTTAATCGTATCACCAGTTTGCTTCGTCTTCTCCCCCACCATTTCACCTACTTGCTTAGTCTTCTCACCCACCTGAATAATCCCCTCTTGCACGCGCCGGGGCATACTCAACGCAGCCACGCCCCGTCACCTTCCCAAGGAATTGAAGACCCAAGAGAACGACGAAAGCCCCATAAGCCCGAAAGCCCCGGTCGGGAATCCGATTCTGCTTGGCAAGCGATAGGATCACGAATAGGGTGTGGCCACCGCGAGCCCGATTAGGGTTCCGACTAAGCGTGATTCCGGCGAGGCCGAGGAGCGAGCCGCCGATGGGAAGGAGGGTTATTATGGCGAGAATTTGACGCGGAGGGTCCTTTTGAAGGGAGGAGATCTTTAACGTTGCGCTTCGTGGCGGGGGTGCGGTGAGGATGGATTTGGAATTGGTGGGCGTGGACGGTCGCGATCTGCCATGTTTGTGGAATTGGGAAGGATGATTGTGAAGAGAAAGTTCTCGGGGCGGGCAACGCGTGGTTGGCGACTGCGAAGAAGGAGAGGTGATGGGTGACGACGCGGAGAGAGGGAGAGACAGCCACGCAGGAGATTGGTTTGAGTACGTATGTGGGAATATATGAACTTAATTAATTTTATTGTGCCCTAATTAATTTGGGGACTAACGACACCGATTTTACAACAAAAAATCTAAAGATCCGTGTTAAAAAAATAAAGACACCGGTTCTATAACCGGTGTCAAAACATCTAGTGTCTAATCTAAAATAATTTATATAAATAGACACCGGTTTCAAATCCGATGCCAAAACCGGTGTCTATTCGGGACTTGTTTTACAATAGACCGGTTATAGGAAACCGTTGTTGTTTATCAAACGATATCACTAATTAGACACCGGTTTCTTACAAAACCGGTGTTAAAAGGAAAAGACACCATAAAGTCATAAAACTGGTGTCTTTTTTATGGTGTCTATCAACAATTTTCTTGTAGTCTTCTGAAGATGGTTGTAGAAGTTATGGCCTTGTTTGTTTATGTTTCCAATCCATCATTTCCAATTTTCAACTATTCATAGAAATGGAATCATGTTTGTTTATAAATTTTCCAATAGAAATCATCATTTTCACTTTTCATTTTTCACATAAAACAACATCTCAAACCTATAATTTCAATTTCCAACCCTATATACTACCTTACATCACTTATCAATCACTATTCTCATTTTTTTATCCAAATATATATGTGGGACCCTCCATTATCAATTTTATCTACTTAAAATATTATCATATATATCTAATGGGACCCACTAGCCTACAATCTTACAAATATAATATTATATATTCAATTAAAATATTCAATCACTATCAACTTTTCAAATTATTATATACATAAAATATTACTTCAAAACTACTCAACCAAACATAATCTCATTTTCAAACCTACTTAAAACTCATTTTCATTCACTTTCATCCAAACACAATTCCAGCCACACTTAAAACCAATAAATTATCAAAATTCATTTTCCAACACTAAACTAAATGATCCATGGAAACATAACCATACAAGGCCATATAACCCACGAGTCTATAACTGTTGAATATGACAGCGCAAAATTTTAAAACTTTTTGGTTGTAACAACCTACCTTTATTGTTAGACTAGGATTCCACAATATATATGTCTTGAGTCCTTTATTGTTATTGCTATTATATTTCATATATATTTTCACCGCTACACACTAAATATATATACAGTATTATTAATATACACTTAACAGGTTTAAAAATATAAAAGACGAAACTCAATTTACATTATATTATTATTTCTTATATAATTTAAGTCCAACAAATTCACTTTTTCCGGTCCACAAATCACTTAAAATAACCCCCACAAATATAGGTGGCCAAACCGAAATTTGGGTTCCAAATTGGAACTATAAGTCGGTTCGATTATAGTTCCTTGACGTTGAAAATCGTGGAACCGTAACCGGTTTCAAACCGGCGAATTCAAGATTAAAACCAACTTTTTTTATTTTTGGTAAGAATATGTTACAAGAAATGTTAAATTTTTATTATGATTTTTTATATTCGCAACTGCATGAGATATTTTTTAAAACAAATGTGGTAGAAACGAACTATGTGAACTTTGATTTCTCTATACCTAATAATATACATAGACATCTTAATATTATTATTAATATTAAGTCCAAGTCTTTTTTTTAAGCTGAAATTGATAAATTATTTTTAAAAAATCGAAGAAATTATCAAAAAAAAAAAAATTGTTACAGTTAAACCGAATCATGGAGAAACCGAAAGTTCCAATTTGGAACCAAAACCGAAATTGTGAGACAATGGTTTTGCTTCCAAATCTCCATTTTAAAGGAAATCGAAACTAGCGATTCTTTAACCAATGGTCACCCTTCCATGAAAGCATGGGTGAAGCCACATGAGGCCCGATGCGGTCGGGCAGACCGACTGACCGGATTTCTAAAATTGCCCTATTAAATTTGGATTGGGCCACCGCACCTAACTCGGAATAGTCGCTGTTAAATTTGGGTTGGAGAGTATGAAAATCGGCAAAAGAATTGTTATACGTATGACCTTCAAATTTGCCTTTTCTTTTATTGAAATATTTTTTATTTTCTGTTTTTTAAAATTTCGGCTCGATAATCGTCCCGGCCCCGAATTTTTTTCGACCATGACCGGCAATCGCCGCTTACGCCCATGCATGAAAGCATGAACATCTTATAAGTTTCAATAAGCAAAACAAAAACAAAAACAAAAACGAAAAACGAAAGAAAGGGGATGGCCCACAATCACCTGACAGTCCGGGTGACTGAACAATTTGGCTGGCTCCGTTGCTCCACACGTCGCCTTCAGCAAGTTGCATGGTGCTTACCTGTTGATCTCCACCACCACTCGACACGTGCCCTCCAAAACCGTCCTCCTCCACGTGTCACAAAATCTCTGCTTTGAAAGTGCAACTTGAAACTCCTTGGGGCCCCACTCCAGGTTTTCACATCTTTCTTTGCGTAGCGGTGCAGATTCTTCGCAGGACCATTCTTTTTCCTTAAAACATTATGATAGCCTATGCGTGTTTGTTTGTTTGTTCACTATTCAATATTAATTGGACTATGTTGCAAGGCTTTGTCCAATAATTATTTTTAATGATTAAAATGAAATTATTGTAACATTTTTGTTCTCTATTATTATTATTATAATTATTTTTCAGTATTATGTAGATATAACAACGCTTGGGAACCAAATAATAATCCAAAAGAGTTAAATCTATATGGGAGAAAGTTCACTATTCAATATTAATTGGACTATGTTGCAAGGCTTTGTCCAATAATTATTTTTAATGATTAAAATGAAATTATTGTAACATTTTTGTTCTCTATTATTATTATTATAATTATTTTTCAGTATCTTTGTTTGTTTGTTCACTATTCAATATTAATTGGACTATGTTGCAAGGCTTTGTCCAATAATTATTTTTAATGATTAAAATGAAATTATTGTAACATTTTTGTTCTCTATTATTATTATTATAATTATTTTTCAGTATTATGTAGATATAACAACGATTGTGAAGAGAAAGTTCTCAAGGGCGGGCAACGCGTGGTTGGCGACCTGCGGAAGGAGAGAGGTGATGGGTGATGGGCGACGGGGAGAGGGGAGACGGGGCGCCGCGCAGGGAGATTGGTTTGAGTACGTATGTGGGAATATATGAACTTAATTAATTTTATTGTGCCCTAATTAATTTAGGGGACTAACGACACCGATTTTACAAATGTGTCTAAAGATCTGGTGTTAATAAAAATAAAGACACCGGTTTTATAACCGGTGTCAAAACATCTAGTGTCTAATCTAAAATAATTTATATAAATAGACACTGGTTTTGAAATCCGATGCCAAAACCGGTGTCTATTCGGGACTTGTTTTACAATAGACCGGTTATAGGAAACCGTTGTTGTTTATCAAACGATATCACTAATTAGACACCGGTTTCTTACAAAACCGGTGTTAAAGGAAAAGACACCAAGTAAAGTCATAAAACTTGTGTCTTTTTTATGGTGTCTATCTACAATTTTCTTGTAGTGCTACTGAAGATGGTTGTAGAAGTTATATAACCCACGAGTCTATAACTGTTGAGTATGACAGCGCAAAATTTTAAAACTTTTTGGTTGTAACAACCTACCTTTATTGTTAGACTAGGATTCCACAATATATATGTCTTGAGTCCTTTATTGTTATTGCTGTTATATTTCATATATATTTTCACCGCTACACACTAAATTTATACAGTATTATTAATATACACTTAACGTATTTAAAAATATAAAAGATGAAACTCAATTACATTATATTATTATTTCTTATATAATTTAAGTCCAACAAATTCACTTTTTCCGGTCCACAAATCACTTAAAATAACCCCCACAAATATAGGTGGCCAAACCGAAATTGGGTTCCAAATTGGAACTATAAGTCGGTTCCAGTTATAGTTCCTTGACGTTGAAAATCGTGAAACCGTAACCGGTTTCAAACCGGCGGATTCAAGATTAAAACCAACTTTTTTTATTTTTGGTAAAATATGTTACAAAAAAATGTTAAATTTTTATTATGATTTTTTATATTCGCAATCGCATGAGATATTTTTAAAACAAATGTGGTAGAAACGAACTATGTGAACTTTGATTTAAAATGAAATTATTGTAACATTTTTGTTCTCTATTATTATTATTATTATTATTTTTCAGTATTATCTAGATATAACAACACTCGAGAACCAAATAATAATCTAGTAGTTAAATCTCTCTTGTCCAGACCAGATGTATGGAGTTCAATTCTCACTACTCCCTCCAATCCCGGGAATTTATACTAAAAAAGATAGAACAATACTCCTATTCAGAGACAAAGCTACACCTCTCCGACACGGGGGCATGTGTCCCCTGTAAAGATGGCGGACCTTGAGGATTTCGACTTTGGGGGGAAAAACGGACCGAGTTTATAAATTTATACTATGTGAATTATTTTTTTCCATATACTACCCATAATTAATGGTTTTTTATATTGTAAAAGACAACTATTTAAAATTTTATCAAATTTTGGGGGAAAATTGTAAATTAGTTCATTTATTTTACCTTTAAAAAATAATTTGGAAATTTTTTGGGGGAATTCTTTTTTTGAAAATTTTGGGGGCAATTGTAAATTAATTTACTTATTTTACCCTTTAAAATATAATTTCAAAAATTTTTGGGGGAAAAAAAATTTGGAAAATTTTGGGGCAGTGGCCCCCTTGGGTCCGCCATTGCCTGTAAGTTTTTTTTTTTTTTTTTTTTTGGTATTATATTATTTATATAATATTACCCTAAATTTATAATTTATAAAATATTAATATCATACTAATATTATATATTAAAAAATATTATATAAATAGTTTATAATAGTGTTGTATAACATTATTTAATGTGATATAAATTTTTAAAGACACATTTATTGCGAAAAATGTGCCTCCATTAATTAATTTTGAAGTAGTTTATAATTTTATTTATTGTGTGTCACCCGCTATAAAAAAAAAAAATTTTGGATATGTTCGGCTCTCATTCATACACTAGTCAAAGGCCAAAATCTTTTAATTACGAAGTTTTAAAATCTCAATTCACATTTATCTTTGAATGTTAATATTTTTATTTTCTTAGTAAAATTTAAAATCGAAGCATATCACAATTCACAACTTGCCATTAAATATTCGATCCAGTGATGTGAACATCATTATAACGACTTAAAAGTAAAGTTTATTTTATTATTTATTTTTTTAATGTTGTTTCAAAATCTGTATTAGTTGAGAATTAACATAATGATATACCACCCAATGGACATTAAAGTAGTAAGACCACTTGTTGAGCAACTTGGTTGAATTATTGTACATTGGTTGAAAACTAAACCTTGAGGAGGGTGCATGTTTTTCAATACTGGTGGGTGAGTGCATTAGAAATATAAATTCTTATATTTTTTATATGATAAACTAAATTAAGCGGAACAATTGAATTTGGGATGAGCATCCTCGCCTCGCCCACGCTTCAATATCAATTTGCTTCCCCATATGCAAATTATTTGGTTTGACTTGGACGGGTTTTTATTTTCTTCAATATATCTGCAATTTGAGGAGAATTTGAATTTTTGGTCGTCGCTTCTCTATTGGTCATGTAAGTCATACCACGAAGATTCATTGTCATTTGAGCTACGATCTAATGTTGTTAATGTTCTATTGGAGTATTTTTTTCTTCTATGTCTTCATCCTTTTTTCCCGTTTGTTTTGCAAAATGTTTTCATGTTGAAGAGGATAAGTCTATTATGTACTTATATTGCAGTTTTTCTTTATTTTATTAAATACAACATTTTATTTTTTCAATATATATATAGAGAGATCCTCATGTGAGCACCCTCCTGAAGTAAGGCATATGACCAAATCTACACCATTAAAAAAATAAATCAATGGCCAAGATATAAACAAATCTATATATACATCAATTCATATGAAAGTATACATTAGAGGGGGTAAAATAGGAATTCAGGAAATTAAATATAGTTAACCAACCCCATAATCAAGCGATTCACCTTTCCTTTATCTCCATTCCCATTCAAACCTGCAAATTATTCAAATATGCCAACATAATCATGCAACAATTAATGAATAATACATTTGTTTTACAAATAAATTATTTACTTTCACTTATTTTTCCCAAACACCAATCATATTTGATCACTATTTCAATAAATAATTAATCACTTAATCTGTTATTGCCTCTCATGTCGAATCACCCCTTCAAAATTTATTATAATTTTTACAGGCAACTTTTTTTTCCACACCATGCTTTCGCTACTAGATTGGTATGGTGGAATAAAATTGGGTTGAAATTGAATGAGTTCGGGAATTGACTAGTGACGGGAAATGAATAAAATATGCCTAATGGTATGATTGAGTATACCATCGTACCACTTATGACCATCGTGTCATCCACCGTCTTCTTCCCCAAATTCAGATAAAATCAGGAAAAAAAACTCAGGAACTCCAGAATTCAAACGAAATACAATTACCCAATACTTATACCCAAACAATTACCAAAAAAATCCAACTATAATTGTGAAATTACAGTAAAATATTACATTCGAAATTAACCAAAATATTATATTTTCTTCCATTGCTGAAACATTTCCTGCTGTCGTGATATGGGAAAGTGTATGATTTGGGGTGTATGGTTTTGGGCATGGACGTAGCCAGAATTTTCGGCCAGTATGGTCATAAATTTTTTTATTTTTGCAGGACGAATGTCGAACCGATGTTTGAAAAGAACAATAGGAAAAGGAAGGCAAATATGAAGGTGGTACCTTACAATAATTCTTTGTGGGTTTTCATAGTCTCCAATTATGGTTTCTCTAGAATGAACTTTTTAGATAAGTGACTTATCCAAAAACATATTCTAAATTAACCACCAACAACTATTATTATTATCATTATGGAATAAACTTATATACAAAAATCATTCGAAAAATACATCCAAGAAACTGTTCATTATCAAGTTTGGAACATATATCTATGTACATAACAACAAGACAATCATTTATCCACTATTATACTTTAACTGAACCAGGTAATTCTCAATATTTTGAGTCAAGACAGTAAGGTTTATTGGCTTTTTAGATTTAACTCAATTTTTTTATATGAACTAAACCTTCGGTTGAATTTCCAGTGCGGTCCAACTTAAATTTAACAAGGTCACTCCGAGATCGAATGCGGCCCGACGACCACATTCGTCCACAAGGGCGTAGATAGTTTAACCCCCGCCCTTTGGAGTGTATTTAGAAAAAAATTTAGTTAGAATTTTTTTAAAAATAAATTTTTGTTATAATTTTTATTGTTTTTTTATTTTCTAATGATTTGTTTTTAAAAAACTAAATCGTTAGTATATTTAGTAGGTGTAGTTTAACCCATGGTTTTGGAGTGTATTTAGGAGGAAAACAATGGAAGGGCAATGATGGAAAATTATGGGGAGTATATTTAGTAAATGAGTTGTTTTTAAAGTAAATTAGTATATTTAGTAGGTGAGTGTGTTAATAGGTGAGTGTGTTCGGGGTGTGAACAACACCACCCTTAAATAAAATCTCCCATATCACTTTTAAATATTATTATATCACCTTTAAATATTATTACATAAATCGGATATCATTCTCACAATTTAGTACAAAAAAACAACGTTAATAATAATCCTTTGAAGTTGTTGTAGAAATTCACTGTTCTATTTAGAATTATAATTCTTGAGATTTTTATAGAGATATCGAAATCTTGTTTTATAATTAAAATCATTAGACACTCGGGAGAGGTGGTTGATTAATTATGAATTTCAACTTATAAACCATTGCTTGAGATATATAGATTATTAATCAAACATAAGTGATAACATGATGAAATCAATCTCTAAAATAACTCTCTCGTAGATTTAGATGTTGTATTTTTATTTACATTTAATTATTGTTAATTATAAATCCACAAATCCATCTATTATTGACCAATCAAATATACGAGAAGTAATGTATACTTGGTACTTACACACACGTTCCTTGTGGATATGACGACTCTACTCATTACACTATATTAAAACTTGACAACCATACACTTGCGATAAATAATGTGAGTGTTTTTACTGCCTAACACCTAGTTCATTCCAATCTCATTCTCGCATACCAATCATTTTGTATTAAAATGGAAAAAAGATCAAATGTTGACATCTTCAATATAAATATATAAGTATGTCATACACAATATATTGGGATTAATATTTTGCTTTAGTAGTAGAAGTTTGTATTGTAGGACGATTGATCCGAGTTCAATCTCACATGCGTGTGTCCATTCCCTTACTATCCTCACATACTTTAAAAAAAAGGGTGACACTATTTACACCCCAAAAGTTATAAATACACCTCTCCCTATAATTTCAAAAATGTCATTAGTTTAAAAGACTATAATACCCTTACTCATCTTCTTCCCCACACCCACCCACATTCTTCTTCTTCTTGAGCAAATTTGATTTTTCCCTGTAAATACTAGATTTTCTACACTCACATTATTGCAAGTATGAACAACAAATAATTCTTTTAGATGAATAATATAAATAACTCCGTAGTTTACAAACTTAAAATATTTTGTTTTATCATTTTTACCCATATTTTACAATTTAAAATTTATTGTTAAATTACAAAAGTTGCGACACTTTCACGATCATATTGCAAACTTGGTCTGTCATTGTGTTATGTGGCACAATAACACGATCATAATTACAACATTGATCGTGCCATCGTACTTCGTGGCACGATCACGATGGCACAATCGTAATTACAACTCGATTGTGTATGATTTGGGGTGTGTGTGATTTTGTGGTGTATTTTCGGGGAAAACAATGGAAGGGCAAAAATGGGAAATTATGTATGGTGTATTTAGTAAATGAGTTGTTTTTGAAAAGTAGGCGTGAGTATATTTAGTAGGTGAGTGTGTTGGGGGTGTAAAGAGTTCCACCATTAAAAAAAAAATCCCATATCAACGAAATAAAATTATATCACCTTTAAATATTATTATATCCCCTTTAAATATTATTACAGAAATCGGATATCATTCTCACAATTTAGTACAAAAAAAACAACGTTAATAATAATTCAATGAATAGGACCACATTTCGACGCTTGTGTGTAAGTCCATCCTCGAAAGCTGCATGTCTCACACCACGTGGGCTACCCCAAATACACGTCCTTCAGCCACGTGTCCTGTTTCTGACCCTTTTCTGTCATTTCACATCTCCCCCCATCAACTCCTTTTTCAAGTTTCAACTCATTCTATTTCAGTTTTGCCTTTAACAACAACTTTTTTTCTTTTCCTATATATTTTTATTTTTCTCATTCATGCTCATGGCTTTCTCTATCTCGCCTGCCGTTTCTTTTTTCTGGGTTTCGTTTTCTTCATAGAAATCACAGCATTGACGCGCTTTAAGGAAAGTAGGATTTTTTCAAGATTTTGAGAATTTTTAATTTTTGACCTTTTTTTTTTGCTTATTTATTTTGTTTTTTCCCGGGATAAAACGTACCCGGGTTGAGTGTTAGTGTTATTTTATCTGGGCTCGGCGAGGTTTGGTCATTTTCTTTGTTTTTCAGTTTACTGCGTGAGTGATAAATGGAGGGAGCAGGGGAAAACAGAGAAAAATCCAATCTTTCTGGGCGCGTGAATGGGGTTTCAAGGGATCTGATGCCCAAACCCAGAAACAATGAAGAGAAAAAACCAGAAGAGGACGAGGAAATAGAGTTGAGTTTGGGGCTTTCAATGAACGGCAGATTTGGTTTCGACCCATCAAACAAAAAGCTCAAACGGTCGTCTTCCGTGTCGAACTTGGCCCCCACTTCCGTCGAAAATGGGGGCGGCGGCGGCCACCAAGCGCGTGGGGAGGCGAGTGGGATCCACGCGCCGCTGGGGAGGACGTGGTCCCTGCCGGCGGAGACCGACCGGTCGATGAGGAGCATGGAGGCTAGGAAGAAGAGAATGGAGAAGTTGAAGAATGTGAGGGTGGTGAGAGATGTTCAGAATGGGAATGGATTAATAATGCATGGGGGGGATGATAATAATGGAGGTTTTGGTTTTCAGAAGATTGGTGGTAATGGGGTTTTGAATAATGGGTCTTTGAGAATTTGAATGTGATAATACAGTCATCATCACAAGGGTCAATTGGATCACAAGGCTCAATTGGAAGTTCTGATCTCCAGAGTCAACTGATGAAGGGTATATAACTCTCTCCTCCATTTCTTATTTCATCAATGGTTTTATCTTTTTTTTTTTTTTTTTTTTGTCTTTCTTTTTGTGATATATAGAGTTAATTACAAAAAGTACCCTGAGGTTGGACCTAATTACAAGAAAACCCAGCTAACTTTCAAAATTACAAAAAATACCCGTGAGGTTTTATTTTGTCTAATATTTACACCCTTCATAAGTAAAAAATATTGCAAAATCCCCTTCATATTTATAAAAACATTGCAGTTTTATAAAAACATTGGAGTCTACCTCTTAATTTTAACACTGAATCAAACCTTAGGGGTATTTTTGTAATTTTAAAGTTAGCTGATTTTTTTTGTAATTAGGTCAAACGTCGGGGGTACTATTTGTAATTATCCCAATATATATATAGATTGATAGATAAAGGGATGATTACAAAAACTACCCTGAAGTTTATACTAATTACAAAAAGCTCCTGTTATCTTTCAAATTACAAATAGTGGTAATAGGCCAAATTGGCCAAAAATGAAAAATAGCCGTATTTGTAAAAAAACATGTTTTTTACCATTTTGACTAAAAGTTGATAGTCCTACCCTTCTTGTATGCATTGGTGAGGTACTTCACCATTTTTTCTTGTTACCGAGACATATAATTCTCGGTACCAAGAAATGAACCGGTTCCCATAAATGAAAAAAAAAAAAAATCACAGTGGACAAGTGAACTTAGAAATGCTTAAGAAAACATGTTTTTGAAAAACATGGTTAAAAAATATTTTTGTTTTGGAGAAGTGGCCTAAAATCCGAAGGACTGTTACAAATATCCCCGTGTTTGCATTGTACACCTCCTTAAGGTTTGTATTAATGCTATTTGTAAAATAGGAACACATGTGAAGGGTATTTGTAATTTTGAAAGATAATAAAAAAAAATTATAATTGGGTCAAAATTCAGGGGTAGTTTTTGTGATTAACCCTTAGATATATGTGTGTGTATATATATATGCATATATGTACATTGCAAAAGATTGTTGTCTGCCTTTCAGTGTTGATATATGACTCTTGCATGTCCATGTTATGCAGTATTTGCTATTGTATTTTATGAAAAAAGGATTATCTATATCACTTGCACTACTGACATCTCACATATTTAAGCATTATCTCTTTATTTCCCAAGCAGCTTTCTACAACTACTACTGCATTCGGAAATTTCTACATGGGTTCTTGCAGGGTCTTTTTACTAGTTTCTGATAGATTAATAGAGTATGTGTTTCCAGCATTTATATTTCTGTTCATACATGGCATGCCCTTGATTTGACTGCCTTAATTTTTTTCCGATTTTGGTCGTTTTGTTATTTAAGCTTTTAATTGTCCCTGTTGCGCGGAAAAAACCGTGTTGCTTTTTCCGGGCATGTGAGTTGTCAAATTGTCTTGACGTCGTGGTTGTCGTCTTACGGTGTGATCAACGTTAAATGTCTATTTTTGTTGTCGTATTAGATTTTGCTATCCGTTCTCACGTTAGGAAACATATGTCATTCTCAACTTGGTCTTTCGGTGAATTTAATAACTTATACACGTATAACTTCTTTAAAGTCTAAAGGTGTACTTGTTTGTCTTGAGTTTATTTGCCTATTAAGTTAAGAGATTATAAATGAGATTTCGAAAAATTTTGGTTTTCTGTTCTTTGTTTGGAAACGGAGTTAGGAGTGAAAAGGGGTGGGGAACTTAAGTTTAAGGCACATATTATAGAAGATATGGTGCTTTTATGGTATATGAGAATAATACCAATATAAAAATGTTCCTCTTTCCAATATCTCTATGCTTGTGGACACATTAACGTCATCCTCAAAACCGCATTGACGACGGAATTTTACAATTGTCGATGGGCATATCCGTCGCTAAATTTCCGTCGCTAAATTTAACGAGGGGAACGTAATCCATCGTTAGTTATCCATATGTAATCCGTCGCTAATGTCGATTACCGACGGATTTTCCTTGTTTAACGATGGAAATTCCATCGTTATTTTTGTACTTTACGTGTCTTTCTTGCGTGTCGTGTTAGATTGTGCTATCCATTCTCATGTCGGCAAACTTACGTCATTCGGAACTTGGTCTTTCATTGAAATTAGTAACCTATATATGTATAGTTTCTTTAGAGTCTAAAGGTATAAATGTTTGTCTTGAGTTTATTTGCCTTTTAAGTTAAGAGAGTATAAATGAGATTTCGAAATCCCTTTTTGGTTTTCCGATCATTGTTTGCAAAGCGAGTTAGGATTGAAAAGGGGTGGGGAACTTAAGTTTAAGGCGCATATTATAGAAGATATGGTGCTTTTATGGTATATGAGAATAATACTAATATAAAAATGTTCTTCCTTCCAATATCTCTATGCTTGTGGACACATTAACGTCGTCCTCAAAACCACATTAATGACGGATTTTACTATTGTCGATGGGCATATCTGTCGCTAAATTTCCGTCGCTAAATTTAACGAGGGGAACTTAATCCATCGTTAGTTATCCATATGTAATCCGTCGCTAATCTCGATTACCGAGGGATTTTCCTTGTTTAACGACGGATATTTCCATCGTTATTTTTGTACTTTACGTGTCTTTCTTGGGTGTCGTGTTAGATTGTGCTATCCATTCTCATGTCGGCAAACTTACGTCATTCGGAACTTTCCGATCTTTGTTTGCAAAGCGAGTTAGGATTGAAAAGGGGTGGGGAACTTAAGTTTAAGAGGCTTTTTAAGTAAGATGGTGTTTGTATGGTACTATGAGATAATATATCTTGTGAGCTAAAATAGCTTGTGGACACATTAATGTCGTCCTCAAAACCACATTAACACCCTGAATTTTACGACAGAGATATCCGTCGTTAGATATTCGCCCACCAGCAGTTTTTACGTCATACACCATCCGTCGGTAATCCATCTCTAATGGAGTTTACCAACGGAAATTTTATTTTTCGTGTTTTTTTTAAGTCACTGGGGCAAAGAGTACCAAATCTATTTGGGATTTTGTCTTTGCTTGCATTTTCTCTCATAAAAAGAAAGCTATAGAAAAATTTATAAGTGATGATTGAGTGGTAAAATGCAATTCGAATGCTGTTCTTTTTTGGAATGTTGGGACGTTTGTATGACTTTAAGTCATAGTAGAGTGGGAAATTTGAATTGTATGGATCACATTGCTTATTCGAAGTCGAACGTTCATGGATATTGTGTTCTGACTATGTTAAATACATATCAAACACTACCATGATAAATTTCTTTACATTATTGTTCTATTTTTTTTATGGATAATTACAAAAAATCCCAGGTTGGGATAATTACAAAAAACTCCATAGGTTTTTTAAAATTACAAAAAATTCCTTCAGGTTTAATTCTATTTTACATTTCCCCCCTTCATAAGCAAAAAAAACATTTCAAAAATCCCCCTGATATCTATAGAAATAGTACAATTACTCCCTTTTTTTTTGTAATTTTGAAACATCTTTGGACCTTTTTGTAATTAGCCTAAACCTCAAGTTTTTTTTTTTATATTTGTTTGTAATTACCCCTTTTTGTTTAATCCTTGACATGTTAGTATATTGGTGATGAGTAAAACAGTGCTTGATAAACAGATGGTTTGTTTTACATCTTCGTGCAGAAGTCACAAATTCCGTTTATTTTCTGAAATCGACATTTTTATTTCTGTTCTCGTCCATTATAATTTTTAACAGGACCAAAACAGAACTCCATGATGAAGAGTTCTTCCAGCCACCAGTTTCTAGACGAGCAGGGCGTGGAGCAACCTGCCGTTAGGGCTGCTGCTGATAACGATCGGGACGAAGAGCTGCTGAAGAACGCCTTGCTCGATATGCCTCACGTCTCGACAAGGGGGTACGGTCCTAACCATGGCAGGATTGAAGGATTCTTGTACAGGTACAGAAAGGGAGAGGAGGTTAAGATTGTGTGTGTTTGCCATGGTTTGTTTCTTTCGCCGGCAGAATTTGTCAAGCACGGCGGTGGCGGTGACGTGGCGCAGCCTTTGAAGCACATAGTTGTTAACCCTTTCCCTTTATTTCAAGTGTAGTTTGTCTGCTTAGCCAGCTTTAATTGGAAGGGTTAGTACTAAACTCTTAACTTTAGTCTTATTAGATGATGTTACTTTTGTCTGTTTTTTCATGAACTTGATGAATAAACAGGCTTCCTAAGGAAGAAATGTTCATCCTAGGACTTGTCAAGGTCATTGTGGATGAGCAGTTCCAGATTATTTGCTCATTTCATCTATTCATATAATAATAATCATGTGTGTTTTCATTTATCTATATGCTTTTTATTGGTGTTTTGACCGAGCTTGGAAGCTCTTAATGAGATATTCGAGAGCTTATAAGTTGTTTAGAAAAGGTGGGGATCCCAATCAGTGGCGTAGCGCCATAGCTAACCGGCTTGGTTACTTCTAGCCCCATTTTTTCCCCCTAGCTCAACTATTTGCCCCCGTTAAAAACATATATAATTTTTATTTTTTTCCCGTAGAAAATACGGGATAAAAAGAATTTGGAATGTATCGGGGTTGGGGAGGCCGCCACCGTGGCTTCTCCCCTAATTCCAATGTATTTTCAAAATAAGATCTTATTTCCATAATTCTGTTAATTTTGTCCATTTTAATTACAAAAAGACAATTACTAATATCTTAGAAATTTTATTATTTTATTTGATCTAACCACTTATTTTTAAAATAAATCATAGACGTATGAGCTTATAAGATATTTTAAAGAGATAATTGAGATGTAGCCTAATTTTTTTTTTAAAAAAGTTCTTGTTTCAAACTTACAAATAACCCCTTGATAATTGTTTATCTCGTTTTCCACGGTTTGTATTTCTTGTCGAATGGAAAAAAGTCTTCCAGCGATATCCATAAGAATGTTAAGTCTTACTGAATGAAAGTCTTTCTTTTCTTTCTGACTTCTACGTCTTTCTTTGCCAAATAGAGACTGAAAGAAGCTTTTATTTATATAGGCCTTGGAGGCCCTTAACCCTTTCTTATTATTAGTAAGAATTCTTGTCTTGCCCCTTAAAAGGGATTGTTGTTAGGTAAATATAAACGTTAAGGGGAAATTTGTAAAACTATATGAGATATTTGCAATTTTAAAAATATACCTGTTTTTTTTTTTTTTTTGTAATTAGGCTAATCATCATGATGTTTTTGTAATTATCCCTATTTTCAATAAACTTAGCCAAACACCCTTTTAACCTTCCAAATGAATATTAGTTAAGAGGATATTACCTAGAGATATTAGTAGTTTGAAGTAGAGAAGGTAGTAGAGTGAAGAAGGAATGTATTGAGTGGATTGGCACATTAACAAAGTTGGTCCAAATGAAATTTGAGAATCGAAATGTGAAATCCTTGAGTGTATGAACTTATATATTTATTTAAAGAAATTATTTATATGTATTTTTACAATATTTTATTTAGATGAATATTCTTAATAGTATTGTTTTATTTAAGGTATATTATTTTAACATTTTTTAAATTATAAAATGTGTCTAGCCTGTTCGATAGATGTACCCATTGAGTCTAGAATTTGGACCGGATTGGACCAAGACCCTCAAAAAATCTTAATGGGTTGGGTCTCGAGTCCAGGCAGACCCGACTCATTTCGTTTCGTTAGGCATTGAAACGCATCAACACAAGATTTCCATTTCAAAAGGTCCAGTTTCAATGCCTGTTTTAAGATTTCAAATATAAACATAAAGAATATAATATTGGTTAACTGCAACCTTCCATGCCTGGGAGCAATTCATGGCCATGGGACAAAATCCTAAAACAAAGTTAATATTGCAAGAACCCTATTCTCTGTCATTATTTTAAACAACAAATCGAAATGAGATACAAGTATACAGCGTCACGAAACAAATATCTGCATTCTTCTGCAGAAACATTAGTGAACCCCCAAAATCTAGTACATGGCACCAAAAAAATGGGGGGAAATGCTAACAACTACAATTTACAACTAGCTAAATAAAATTCAGCCCAAGAACATGACACCCAAAAGCACGAAAATGCCGTTGTCACAAATTACAGCCGGGCTTACCTTCCTACCGATTGCTATGTCATCAAACGATCCCTAACAAGACGGAGGTTGTAGTTGTTTTAGCCGTCTCACCACTTGCTTCATAGTCGGCCTGGTAGAAAGTGAGTCGACCGTACACACCACCGCCAAGTGCAACACTTCGACCAAATCATCGTGCGGGCCCGCATCCCACAGCCCGGCTGTAAAGAACTCTTTGGCCCGGCCTTGTCTCAAGAGCATGCACGCCCAAGCAACGATATTGAAACCATTCCCATAGGACGAAAACGAGGGATCTAAAGCTTTCTTGTCTGAAATCAACTCAAGCAAAACAACCCCATAACTATAAACATCAGCCTTGTCTGAAACACGACACGTCATCGCATATTCCGGAGCAACGTACCCGAATGTACCCGCCACGCCAGTTGTCGCGTGAGTTTCTGAAGTTCCAAGAAGCCTCGCTAGTCCAAAATCCGAAAGATAAGCGTTATAATCCTCATCCAACAATATATTGCTAGGTTTCACGTCTCTATGAAGAACACGCGGCACGCACTGATCGTGTAGGTATGCGAGTGCTCGTGCAATGTCCAATGCGATTTTGTGCAGTATTCTCCAATCGACGGCTCTAGTGGATCTCTCTTGTATAAATTTCTCCAGATTGCCACCCGGTAAATAATTATATATAAGAAACATTTCCGTTTCGCTGGCGTGATATCCGATTAACGTCACGAGGTTCGGATGGCGAAGCCTACCGAGCGTTTTGATTTCGGCATCGAATTGTTGAACACCTTGGAACCGTCCGACCGCGAGGCGTTTAATGGCCACTAGGACGGTAGGTGCGATTTCTGCTTTGTAAGTTGCCCCGAAACCTCCGTTGCCGATGCAGTTGCTCGCGTTGAAATTGGCCGTAGCGCGCACCACGTGCTCGAAAGTTAGTGGGACCCCAATGTCGGTGAAGACGATCACTTCCTTCCTAGCGGTCCCACTCACTCTAGACCTCGGTTTCCACTTTCGGGTGTAGAAGAAGAGGAAAACGAGGGCAAGAAGAACCGAGACAATAGCTGCAGCTGATGTTATAGAAGCAATCTCGATCGAGTTCAAACTGTCATCTTCTCTTTTTGGTCTTGGAGTTGATGATTGAGAAGAAGCGTCGTTTTGTGGGCCCCCCATATTTCCCCGTTGATCTCCAGAAGGCGAAGATAAAGAGACCACAGGGCAAGGCAGAAAAGGATTCCCAAGAAAGCTATTGCATTTGAACATGTTGTTGTTCAGAGGCAGCGACCCGGACAAATTATTGAAAGACACATTGAATGCCGAGAGAGTGGATATATTCGTCAGCTCAGCGGGAAGCTGCCCGGATAGTTTATTATTGTTCAGGAGGAGAGCTGTTAAGTTCCTCAGAGTTGCGAGATTTTTTGGAATTTCACCAGACAGCGAGTTTGAAGACAACTCAAGAACTTCTAGAGAGTATAGTTGCCCCAAACTCGTAGGGATCGAACCGTTCAGATTGTTTCCAGCCAACGAGAGACATTTGACATTCTTTATCTGGCCAAGGGTGCTTGGAATTGAACCTTGCAAAGGATTCCAGCTTAAATTAAGAACACGAAGTGAAATCAAGTTGCCGATGCTGGGAGGGAGAGTTCCGGAGATTTGATTACTAGAAGCATCTAGAAACATAAGAGATTTGCAAGTTGTAGCCATGTCCATCGGAAATTGACCAGATAACAAATTGTTACTGACATTAACTATTACACCTCTCGCTTGATTACACTTATCGAAGAAAGCTCCGGGAAAATTTCCAGTAAGCTTGTTTCTGCCCGCAAGAAATGCGTAAACAGTTTGATTTCCCAGTCTTACAGATGCAATTGGCATTGACAGCAGCGGGCCAGTAAGGTTGTTAGAACCAAAATTGTGTAACACCAAGAAACTAACACCATCTTCCGAAAGTGGCAAAGAGGATTCAATCTGAGTTCTATACCCAAAATACGATATATACACAGAAGAAGGATCATTAGGCCATAAGGAATCCCCATACGTGGTTTGGATAGGAGCACAAGATTCGTAATTAAATTTGGGTATCGAGCCCGACAGATAATTCCCACTGATATCAAACAGATTCATACAAGGCACAGGAATTTTGTCACTGACGTCCCCACTAAGTCTGTTTGAGCTCAAATCAAGAAAATGCAGCTTCTTGCAGTTGCTAAAGCCCTCGGATATTACCCCGGAGTAATAGTTCTGAGCCAAATTCAACATCTCCAAGTTGTTGCAAAAACCCCAACTAGCAGGAAATTTTCCTTCTAGAGTTGCTCTAGGGGCCCACACCATCCTCAAGCTTGAGAGACTAGTAATTTCAGTCGGAATCGTACCTTCATAAAAATTGTATTCATCGGCAGTAAATGCCAACCTTTCACCACCACCCGAGCTCGAAACATTCGGAAGAGGATCCCATAAGTTGGACAATACGAGGACGGATAACTTTGTACAATTACCAATTGCAGATGGTATAGGACCACCGAAATTATTCCTCGAAACGTCAAGCACTTCGAGCTGACTCAACCCACCGAGTTCACTCGGAATAACCTCCTCCAACATATTAGAGTACAGCAGAAGGGTTTTCAGTCCTCTACAGTTCCCAAGATTTCTTGGAATACCATCAGTCAAATAATTCCCCGAAAGCTCCAAATGCTTGAGCTTTCCACAATTATCCCCAATCTCATCTGGAATCGAACCACTAAGTTGATTAAACGACAAATAAAGCCCGCTCAAATCTCTAAAGCCACCAACAAACCCCAGAATCGATCCGTTAAATTGATTCCCAGCTAAATTCAGAACTTGAAGGCCAACACAACTCGACAACGAACTAGGTATACCCCCGAATATCTCATTGAATCCCAAATTAAGAACCTTCAAATTCTTCAACCCACTAAACTGAGACGGCAAAGAGCCCGAAATCAAATTCCCTTCTAGGTCAAGAACCTCAAGCTTTTCCATTCCCCAAATTTCAGCAGGAATCTCACCACTTAATTCATTGAAAGGCAGTGATAAAATCCTAAGTTCACTAAGCTCAGCAACAGCCATAGACAGTTTACCCGATATTTTACCTTTACTACTGCTGCCCAAACAAGGCCTCCTAATTCCAAACCCATAAAGTGGAAATTGAGCAATTCTAGCACAAGACAAAGAATTACCTCCACCAGTGATATTCAAAGCCACGACCCGAGAACCCGAATCACAAGAAACCCCAACCCACGAGCAGTGATCCGCGCTTTTCGAATTCCAGCTGCTCAGCACTCCATAGGGGTCCGAAAGTGAATCCTTGAACACCAACAGCGCAGATTTATCCGAATCGGAGCTCCAAACGGCTCCATTTTGAGCTGAAAACAGAACAAACACGAAAATCAAAAGCTTCAACGGCTTGTGAAGGTGGTGACATTTCATGAGAAAAGAACAACGACTCATTGCTGGAGCCCCGAAAAAGGATCCTCGAAAGTTCGGACCCCTCCCTCTCTGCGCAAAACCCTAACCCTAACCCTAATTTGGGATGGCTAAAAGCTTTTTAATTAAACTAGTGACACAGAGTCTACAAAGAGTAAAGAAGAAGAAGAGAGAGAGAGAAGAGACGGAGAGAGAAAAGAGGAACAGTGGTTTGTTCTCATTGGGAAAACGCGTTGTTGTTCACATTTCATTTTTCCTTTCTCTTGTTTTTTTCTTAATTTCTTTAATTTTTTTACCATTTTTAAAATTCTGGAGGAATTTTGGTCCTAAACTGGATCATTATTCATTACCAGTGGACTTGGGAGAGACCATTTTTCACTCGAACAATTTTTTTCATTACATTTTCTGAAGTCTTCGACTAAATTTCATAACTATGAGTTGAAAAAATATGAAACCAATCAAACTAGTGTTTGAGATTTTACAACCCCCCCAAAAAAAAAGTTGATGATGTGGGGTAATTTATTTTATCCTTTGTTTAGTTATTCAAATTCCAGTTTTATTATTATAAGCCCAAGATTATTATTAATTGGCTAATTCATGCTCATTAAACAAAATTAATGGATTAATTGTAGTTCAGTTGGTTTGAGTATTTATAACTAGGCAATTTACTTGTGATCAAATCCCACCCGTCCCACCCCTATCAGGACTTTTGAATTGTACTAAAAAAAAAAACTCATGAGGCCCCAGAATCCCAATTATAATCCATTCATTTGCAAGTAATTTCAATTTTCTAGCTAATTACTATGTGGTCTAGTTCTTTAAGAGTTAAGACTATATTGATAATCATTGTTGATTTAATTATTGGAGAGGCTTCCCTGTAACAATTCAGCCCCTTCTAACTGTCTGTTCATGTTGCGGGCCAAATTCTTAACTTTGAGTTTTTGCTAAATGTGGAGCTTAAAGAGTTTTAATTGTTAATTACAAAATAATGAACGTTTTGCATACAAATTAGTTATATATTACAAAATTTCATCTAATACTTCTAAGTTTTAAAGAGAGATTATCACATTCAAGTTGAAATTTAATGATAATCACAAATTAATAAACGATGTGCTAAAAAGAAAACTTAATCGACAGGTTTTATGAAGCATAGTCCATTAGATGGATACTATGTGTAAATAGAATTTCAATATAAATCAAAACCGGTGAAAGAAATTCATACTTTTGGTGTTTTATATGATATGTCTCATGAACTTAAACCCATAAGACGTTTTCATATAAAACCACTTTGTGTTAAAAACAATTAGTCATACATTGTACAATATTTTCATCGAATATTTGTTGGTCTTTGAGATACATTATTTTAAAATTATTTTAACTTTGCCATTTTATTTATTAACCTTTTGCCACATATCTACAAATGAAATATCAAAGTATCAATTAGTGTTAATGGATGAGTTGTATGAAATCTTAATTCTTGTTGACTAATAATAAAGAAAATAAGTTGAAGTGACATCCTATAACGATAGGACAGGTAATATTTGGCATCTCTTTTCTTGTTTTATTTTTTTAATTTCTGCAGGAGCAAATTATTGAACTTGTGGGTTTTTTATTTTATTTATTTCTTGGAATTTTTAGAATTTTCTATTATTGGTTTATGAGTGATGGAGGGCGAACATTACTTATGGGGACCACCGCCGGTTAATAAGTCCATACGTCCCGTAAATGGGGTCGGAGAATTGATGGCCCAAGACGCAGGCCCACTAGGTTAACTAGCTCTGGATTTTGATTTTGATGGGCCTCAATTATTTTAACTTGAAGTTGACACGCGGCGTGGTGCTGGGGTCATTGGTCTATTAGGGTGTGCGTTTGTAAAAGTGTATTTCTTTAAATTGCCATTCTTACCCCTGAGCAATGAGCATGACTTTTTCTTTCACTGTCTAAAATTAAAATCCCGTCTTGATTAGTTAAAACTTGGGTCTTTGGAGTTTGTCTCTTGTCATGGCTAACTAACCCCGCTAGGTGTTGTCCAACCCCGCTAGGTTTCCGCTGCAAGCTAAACCCCAATCTACCGTCTAACTAGCGTCTGTGCCGCTTTTTAACACATTTTCTTTCTTTTGTGTGGGGTTGGTTAAGAAATAACTTATTCCCATTTCATCCAAATTTTACTCGTGACCATAGGTAACTTTTTTGACATTTTGTTTTTGCATCTAAATGTGTGTGGATTGATGTAAACCAATACACTATACCATTGGGGCAAAATAGTAATAAAGAAGAGTGAGGGGGCAAATAGAAATAAAGAAGAGTGAGGGGACAAAAGTTGATTTTGGAAGAAAAATATTGAAATTTACAATTAGATTCAATTAAGTGAGGGTTATTCCTACTTTTACTCCCACTCCACTGTAAAAATGACCTGGTAATTCTATCTACATTTACTTTAAAAGTACGAATAAGCTGCAAATAATTTGTTGATTTTTTAATTTTTTTAATTTTTTTAAATGAAATGAAATTTGCATGTTTTGGTGATTTGCTTATGCTAATTTTAAGTACCCCACAATGTCTTTAAATCTTATTTTTTAAAACTGTATTAAAATATACCCTAAAAAACTGTATTAAAATATTATAATGTGAGATTTTCCTTTTTTTTTTTTTTTTTTTTTTTTTTTTTATAACTCAAAACTGCGCTTACGCCGACTATCTTTGAGGACAACAGCTCCGGCTCCTCATTGCTGCTTGCAAAAAAACTTCGGGATGTGCACGCACAGACGACCGATCCTTACGACGGGTCTGTAACGACGTACAACCAGATCCTCCTGGTAAAGAGAACAATTATGTTCGACCCCCAATCTACTAATAACGATCTCTCCCCGAATCGAACCCACACCTGGATCTTATTCAAGATGAGTTCCCACCAAATCTTCACTACCGCATATGCCCCGGAGCAATTTGATGGAGCAAGGATAAGAACCCCCGACCTCCACCCCACAAACATTTGATGGAAGCGAATGGATTTGAACCTCACCTCCACCCCACAATCTTTGTGGTGGCCCGGTGCATAAGCCACCTGGTTGAGATTTTCCTTGTTGAAAGTTCCACAAAATCTAGTGACACTAAAAAGTCCAAGTTTTTCCATCTTTCCTATGAATTGTCTTCTAGCAACAATGAATTAATGCTTTACAGCTTCATTTGTAATAAAATACTTTACATATATTTGTTTTAAGTATAAATACTTCACATATATCTTAATTAATAATATATAGTCAAAAGTCATATTCCAAAATTAATGTTAATTTTACATATATAATTATTACATTTTAAAATTTTCTCCCCTAATAAATCAAAAATTACTTCATAATCTACCGTTTTCAAGAAAAAAATAAATCTCGTCCGAACCCGTGCTTGTAGAGTCAAAACGGGTCAAGCCCGTCAGGGCCGCCCGCCCCCTCCTAAGGTAGGAGGGTGGGTTGAGTATTTAGTAGCCCGCCAAAGGGCGGGCCTAAACGGGCTAGCCCGCCGCGGGCTTGGCGGGCGGCGAGGCTAGCCCGCCGAAAATTAAAAAAAAAAAAAAAAATAAAATAGACAAAAAAATAGTATAATCGATATTTTATATTTTTATCTCTTATAAAAGTGTATATAATATTTTTATAAAATATGTATTTGTTATCCATTAGTATATTTAATTCATTAAAATTAATAATATAAATAAAAATATTTTTTTCATTTTTTTTAAATTTTTGGCGACCCGACCAACCCGCAGCCCAAGGTGGGTTGGGTTGGGCTGTGGTCTTCTCGGCCCGCCACCTCGGCGGCGGGCCAGCCCCCGCCCCGCCAAGTGGCGGGTTTTGGCGGGCCGGCCCACCCGCCGGCCCGTTTTGACAGCTCTACGTGCCTGTGCCAGAGCTATAATTTTCACTATTATAAGTTCTCATACATGGAAACACATGTTTGAATCTTCCATTCTCATATATAGACCATTCCATGTGCTTAAAGAACAAAGCTACAGTTTCACCCTACTTAAGACTATCAGGGTAAAGAATTATCACGGGTAAATTGCAAATTAAGTCCTATAACTATAGGAGATTGGAAATAATAGTCGTCTAGAAATCACAATTTGCAAAAAACTCTCATAATTTTTAAAAAACACTCAATTTTAATCATTTGGTCGCGGAAGTTGGAAAAAATCCATATGTCCACATTTCCGGTCAAACCCGCTGACGTGAAAACCAATTTCGATGACGTGAACATCGTCCAAGCAAATTGGCAATTTGGCATGTTGATTGGGACAAAAACTTATAAAAGAACAGACATCTTCATTCACACATCAACTGCTTAATCACACACATATTTTGACAATGTGTTTCAAGATACCTAAGACTTGAGGGAACCTTTGACAGTTAGCTGGGGGATAAAGAAACCTAGGACAGTAGATCATGCTAACATAGTAGTGAAACTATGAAAATCACCACCCACATGTTGCAGTTTTACTAGTTCAAAATTTGATAAAGGGATAATTACAAAAACACCCCTGATGTTTGGGTTAATTACAAAAAAACCCAAACATGTTTCAAAATTACACAAAAACCCTTCAGGTTTCTTTTTGTCTTAAATTTAAGAGAATCTGTAATATTTTTGTAAATGCCAGGATTTTTTTGAAATATTTTCAAAAATCACAGGGAAAAATGTAAGACGAATTAAACCTCAAGGATTTTTTTTTTTAATTTTCAAAACTTTTTTTTTTTTGTAATTAGCCCAAATCTTAGGGGTGTTTTTGTAATTATCCTTAGATAAATGCAGGCACTCCAACAAGTTCAAGCAAAGTTGAAAGATCCTTCACTCTAGGCATCAACAAGACAAGCGCAACACGCCCAAAAGACTCACGAAAAGATATAACTTTCGAAAAACACCATGGATGAATTATTTCTTATCAGAATATAATTTAGGATAATTACAAAAACTCCCCTAAGATTTGGGTTATTTACAAAAAAATCCACAAGTTCTTGAAAATTACAAAAAATCCCATGAGTTGATTCTGTATTACACTTTACCCCCTTCATAAGCAAAAACATTTCAAACATTCGCCTTGCATTTAACACAGAATCAAACCTCTAAGAGGTTTTTGTAATTTTCAAATATCTCGGGGCTTTTCTATAATTAACCCAAACCTCAGGGGGTAATTTTTGTAATTATCCCTATAATATATCATTCATGGATAGCATGAAACCGATGCATGTAAACAATATGGTAATCGGCTAGTATTGTATGAGCATAGGCTAATACTATGTAATCAAGAACGAACTTTTTGCAAATCGTGATTTTTGCATAACTATATTTTGCCAACCCCGAATAGTTACAATATTCACTCGGGACTTGAAGAGTCGCCGTTTCATCGGAACTAAAACTCTAGCATTGAACTTTACTTATCCTCAAGTTGAACACTTCTCATCCCCAACCCCAAATTTAGTGAGCTAACTAGTTGAATGACAAAAGCAAACCAGACAGTTTGATGTATCGCTATAATCGACTTAACAGCAACGAGGCCAACACAATAAGGAAGACCACCATCTCGTCTCGCTAGCAATAGGTGTTTCGTTAGAACCTTGTGCTTGCGACATTGGTTGCTCGGGTTTCTCCGGGACGACTTTCAATGAAGCAGGCTTTCCACCATCACTCACCAATCTGAGATCAGAAAAAAAAGACAAATTTAATTCAGTTTAATTCATGCAATCAATTTAATGCAGAAAAAAGATCACTTTACTATTTGAAGCAGAACAAAAACTCCCCAAGGTTCAGGCTACTTACAAAAGAATCCAGATACTTTTGAGAATTTCAAAAGACCCCTTGATATTTGATTTTGTCTTACATTTTCCCTTCACAAGCAAAAGAAACATTTCAAAATCCCCCTGAAGTTTATAAAAATATTACAGTTACTTCCTTGAATTTAAGAAAGAATCAAACTTGAGTTTTTGTTTTTTTTTTTTTAATTTTGAAACATATCTGGGTTTTTCTGTAATTAGCCCAAACCTCAGGGGTGTTTTTGTATCATCCCTTATATTTATCTTCACATAGTGCAGCCACCAGTGCAGATTCTCAAAATCATTCAGTAGTCACATTGTAATACTCATTCACACACATGAAATGTGGCCTCATTCAAGATGTGTTGATATGCATAAGGTTTCACTCTTTTTAGGGAAAATTACAAAACGACCCCTGAGGTTTAGCATAACTATAAAAAAAAACTAATTATGTTTCAAATTACAAATACCCTCTTGACATTTGTTTCTATTTTACAAATTGCAGATTCAGGAGTGGGGTGTTTGTTAGATGCATACAAATCTAAACACCTTTAAGGGAGTATATATGATTTTGAAAGATAATAATTGGAGTTTTTGTAATTAGGCTAAACCTCAGGGTAGTTTGTTTTCATAATTATCCCACTCTTTTTGTTACCATACACATTGACTTACATATTTCTAACAAAAACCAATATCTTACACTGGGAATGCAAATGAACTGCCGCTGTTTCCGCTATCATCAGAAAATCGAGGCGGGCTTGGAAAAGTCGGGGATTTCTCGACGGAGAGTTAATGTTCGCGTCTCAGCAGGTGTAGATTTCTTAACATCCGGCCTGTTAACGTTAACAGCCTCAGCAGCAACCGGCTTTTCTTTTTCATTTTTCTCCAAAGGACAACTAGATGAAGTTAAGGTTGTTGTTGTTGTCTCAGCAGGCATAACTTCTTTTTCATGTTTTTCCACCTTTGCCCCTGTATCGACATTTCTACATTCGCTATTATCCTTCTTTTGGATTCTAGAACTCTCTTCGTGCGACGGTGATTCCATAACCGGGGAAGCTGGCTACTCAGCTCGTTCGGTTTGGATTGTGCATTGTTGTTCCATTCGTCGAGCCTAGGAAGTTCTCCAAACATATTGGATTGTGAGCCTTGGCAATCTTGAAAATCTCGATTTTCCGAATAGAATCGCGTAATCGCGAGAAAAACTATTATTCCCCATGTGAATGCTGAATAACGATTCGTTTGAGGCAACGCTCCACTCCGTGGGATTTGTGGGTTTGGCGGAAAAGATTGATGATGGGATACGATTCGGATCGTAACCGACAGGTGGCGGTTGTCCCATTGTTTGGATTGGCGGAGATTGCATTTGCGATTGTGGTTCTTGAGGAATGGATAGATTTTCGTCCGATTGAGTTGGACTTTTTTCGCCTTTATCGACTTCCATTGATGAACTAGAAGGAGACGAAACAGAAACGTCTCGATTTTCGCCTTTCAGAAGTGGTATTCCATCTTCATGCTTATTAACTTGGGGATTTTTGTTGACATGCTCATTGCTTGATATTATATGTTCTGATTCCATTATTGATCATCTGATTCTTCAGGTCCCTCGTGATATTGTGAGGTCTCAAATAGGCGATTCTAACACTGACAATGAAGGTAATGATAATTTCAGTACTAATAATTTTGAATAACAGAGTCCAACATTTTGTTTAAAACTTGTCAATTTTTCTCAGTTTTCTTGAAGTTCCTCTTTAAATCATTTTGTACAAAAATATCCTTTCAGAAACAAGATAATTCCTTGAAAAGATGTTAGAAATATATGTGCCCGAAAAATAAAAAACAAAAATTTTTGCAGGTTTTTGGTCCATTCTTATTGAAAAAAAAAATCAGGGGTCAAATTCTCAACAAATGTATCCATAATTGGAGACTTAATTAAATGCCCAATCAATAAATTAGCAGAAAAACCTATGCAATTAAAACCCATTCGAAGAACATTACATATGAACAAATTAAATACGCCAATTGGGGGTTTTTGATAATAAATAAAAAAAAAATCATCCGATTCTAATGGTCAATTTTCTGATCTCAAACAATTTTTTTCTTTTTGCTATTTTCTTACAAATGCTTGAGACCCTGATGAAATTATATGTAAAAAGGAAAAAAAAAAAAGTTGTAGAACATACCTAAATCATGAAACCGCAAAAACCAACAATCCTGATTCCAATATAATGTGATTTTCTTGGGTTTTTTTTTTTATTCTTTTCTATGGGCCAAGTTTGGGGATCAATAACCAAAACCTTGAAGAAAAAATCACAGGAAAATGTATATCAAGAAATCTTCCAAATTTTTTTCAATGATTAAACAAAAATAATTGAAATTTTAGGGCAAGGGAAGATCGAAAGGAGTTGGCTTTAGGGTTTATTTCTTGGAAAGAAATTATTTTTGTCCAAAGGGAGGCCAAGCGTCCGTTTCGGACATTTTGAGCAGCTTTGATTTTTAGCCAACTGCATGGAAAATATATAATTGCTATAACACGCGGGAAATTTTTACTCTTGGGGAACAAAATTTAGATTCTCTCATTTTGTTTTTGTTAGATCCGTGTTTTTTCATGGTTAATTAATATTTTCTTTTATTTTCGAAAAATATAATTTTTGGTGTTTTGCCTTTCTTGGTTACTTCTTGAAAAAGGATTTATTAAATAAAGGAAGTTGATTTAGAAAAGGATTGTATTAAAACTGGATTCTTGAGTTTTGGATTATGGAAGGATCGATTTTTAGGGATATGTTTAAAAGAGTTCTAGTCCTTATATGATTAGGAATCCTATTTCCACTATGTCTCTTTCTTCTTTGTTTTATAGGGACTCAAACTCTTCAATGGATTGCCTATATAAAAAGAGAACGATTCCCACATAATTCAAGACGCGAGAACTGCAAATCGAGAGAGCATATATCCGAGAGAGATCGATTCTGCAAGAGAGAAATAAAGTCCGATATACTACACGTTCGAGTGTTGAAGGAAGTCTTTCTTTGAAGTACTGGCTTCAACACCAAGATCAAGTCTTTGTTTCTCTGTTTTTCGTCCATCCGTTGTTTTCATAGGAGTTCGAATAGTTCATATTCTATCTTTTTGGACGAGTTGTTTTACAAAGTTTAGATCTACTCATACAAAGGAGTTTTGATAGGTTTCGTACTAGTTGAGTCATTCGATTGAGTTACGTAAAACAATACTTCAACTAGTGAATATATTTCATCCTGGCTTTGCACGTTTACAAGTATTTTTATACTTGTAAACAAATTTTATCTCTGTGTTTTAGTGTTTATCCGCATGGGGTTGGTACAAGTGTTCGGCACTTGTAACAACACTCTATTCTCGAGAAAGTTAGGGACTTAAATTTTCAATTGGCATCTGAGAGCCAACACTGATTTCACTAAGTGTTGATCCTAAGTTCGAGAAAGCAATGGATAGTCAAGTTTCAAATGTTTCGTCCACCTATGTTGGATGGATCTAACTACTCAATTTGGAAGATCAAGATGCGGGCTTTTATAAAATCAATTGATGAGAAAGCCTGTGCGCTGATTGCTCGTTGGATGGACTCCTCCAAAAATCATAGATGTCGATGGCGATTACATAAATCAAGATGAAATAAGTTGGTCCAATGAAGATATTCAACTTGCGAACTACAATTCGAAGGCTCTCAATGCGATTTTTGGTGCGAAATGATTTCAACATGTTTAAAATCATCTCGCAACTATACTGCGACAAGGGCGACGCAGGGGCTCTGCAAAAACATTGTGAAGGTTCGCAAGTGTTCGTCTCTCCAAGTTACGACACCTGACGATTAGGTTTGAAAATTTGAAGATGGAGGAAGATGAAGATATTACATCTTACCATGGACGACTATGTGACATCGCCAATGAATCTCAATCTCCTGGGTGAGCCAATCTCAAATTCCAGGTTAGTAAGCAAGATGATCGTTCCCTACCCGAAAGGTTTGATATTAAGATTGTCCGGTTGAAGAATTATCAAACATTGCAACACTACGACTCGATGAGTTAGGAATCCTCAAAACGTGGGAACTCAATTTTGTCGACAAAAGGAGACCAAAAGGGAAAAGCATTGCTCTACGGGTAATACCTAATGAATCTAGTGAATCGCTCAATTAACTAAAGAGGTTGAGGAATCAATTAGGTGAGGAATCTATGGCTATGTTTGCTAAAAAATTCAAGAAAATCATGAAAAACAAAAGCAAAACTCAGTTTCCTTCCAAAACCAACAAACCTTTTAAACCTAATGCTCCTAAATACCCTCAAAGGAATATGCCTGATAGAAATCAAGATAAAATTGGGAATCAGTTTGATATTGAAAAGGTCAGATGTAGAGCATGCACCGGTTTTGGGCACTATGCCAATGAATGTGCAAATACTTTACGTAAAAAGGGTATGAATTTGAGTGTTACTTTGAGCGATGATGAGTCAGAGGAAGAAAACTCGAGTCAGAATGATGACAATACTGCTCTCATGACAATCATCAATGAGAAAAGGACGATGCAAATCAATCCATTGGGTGTCTCTCGAGGTGTTGCTCGAGACATTCCAACACCTAACAGTATACTCTTTCTAACCCTTCAAATACGTTTTGCTTAACATCTGCCTCTCTAGTTGAAACAGATATCCAGGCTGCTGAGGACTCCGATAATGAAGAACATGACATCATGGACGCTTACCAAGAATTATACCACGATTGGGAAAAACGTGTTGAACACATCGGATGCCTGACAAAGGAGAATGAAAAACTTACAAAGGAGAGAACGAGGAGCGTAAAGAATTCCCGACACGCCTGGAAATCATGCTAACCAGAAAGATGAGGAGTTAGAAAAGGTAAAATCAACTTTGAGAAATCTCTTGAGACATTGAGAAAGCTTAATTCTCGCAAAGCTAAACTTGACGAAATCCTAGCTCTAGGAAATACAGAGAAAATCGGCAGGGATACAAAACTCCTACTTTTGTAAAAGGATCCTCAAGACTCTAAGGCTTCAAATTCTTCTATTGATGATCCTTCTTGTTCTAGTGAAAAGCCACAGAAAAGAAAAAGACATTATATCTGTCATTACTGCTATAAACCTGGCCACATTAAACCATACTGCTATAAGCTAAAGTCTGATCTAAAACGTCAAAAATTTTATGGTCAAGTGTTTTCACGAGTGTCCTCACACACTTCTAACAACACCTCGACTAAAACTATTTGGGTCCGCAAAACTGAGTTGACTTGTAATGTTATATATACATCCTTGAGGTCTAACATTACAGGATCTTGGTACTTCGATAGTGGATGCTCTCGCCACATGACAGGAACCAAAGAATACCTAACGGACTATGAATTGTTCGACGGAGGTAAGGTCACATATGGTGGTGGTGCTCGAGGACAAATAGTTGGTAAAGGTACTCTGAATGTAAAAGGTCTTCCTAAGCTCAGAAACGTTTTACATGTTGAAGGGCTCTCTGCGAACCTACTTAGCATTAGCCAACTTTGTGATGATGATTTGTATGTTAAATTTGATAAAAATTCGTGTGAAGTATTTGACAATGCTAACGTTTGCATCTTAGCAGGTTTAAGATCCGTTGATAATTGCTACCAATTTGGTGGTATTACTGCTTATCATAGTGTTAATTTGAATGAGACGGATTTATGGCATCAAAAGTTAGGACATGTGAACTTTAAAATGATTGAGAAACTTGTCAGATATGAAGCTGTAAGAGGATTACCAAAACTGAACACTAAAAATACCTCTGTGTGTGGATCTTGTCAAAAAGGTAAACAAACCCGAGTGTCACACCAAGTGTCACAACACTTTCACACTACCCGCTGTTTTGAACTTCTTCACATGGATCTTATGGGTCCTATTGAGGTTGAAAGTGTTGGAGGAAAGAAATATTCTTTTGTGTGTGTTGATGACTTCTCTCGTTTTACATGGGTTCGTTTCTTACGTGAAAAATCTGATGCTTTTGAGTCTTTCAGAAATTTGCATAAGAAGGTGTGCAATTTGTACAGTGTCACTATTGCTAGAATAAGAACTGATCATGGAAAAGAATTTGAAAATTCATCTTTTTCAACCTTTTGTGATAGGAAAGGTATTTCTCATGAGTTCTCCGCACCCAAAACTCCACAACAAAATGGGGTGGCGGAAAGGAAAAATCGAACACTACAAGAAATGGCACGAGTCATGTTAAGTTCGAAAAATTTGACCAAACGTTTTTGGCCGAGGCCTTAAACACTCGCATGCCATATTACAAATCGTGTGTATTTGAGGGTAGAAAGTACTATGACTCGCATCGAGATACTTTTAGGTAAGAAACCTAACCTTAAATATTTTCATGTATTTGGATGTGTGTGCTATGTGCTGAATGATAGAGATGAACTTGCTAAATTTGACTCTAAAAGTGATAAGAGTTTGTTCCTAGGATATTCCACTAACAGTCATGCCTATAGGATTTTTAACCTCCGAACAAGGACAATTATGGAAACTGTGAATGTTGTTTTCGATGATCTAGCTGACCTTGCAGGAAAAACTGAAGAAGAATGTGTCTCTGATCTAATTGAGACAAATAATACATCTAAGTCAGTTCCTGAAACTGAAGTTGAACCAAGTGTTACAACAGATGTCGGTGCCAGTGTTCCAACAGATGTTGAGACACCTGCAGCAGCACCTGTAAACACACCTGTGGAAACAGACTCAGAAACTGAATCTGATCATGAGAACGAACAAAACCAAGTACTTGATGATCATGTGACTGATCGTACCAGAGACATACCAAGCAAAATTCAGAAAAATCACCCAACTACTCAAGTGATAGGTGAAGTTACTGAAGGTGTACGAACACGAAGAAAGGAGAAGGTAAACTACCGTGACATGGTAAGAAATGCATACTTATCTTCAAACTGCACTCTGGTAAGAACTTGCTGCTTTATCTCTAATTTTGAGCCTAAGAATATCAATGAGGCTTTGAAAGATGAATTTTGGATTAATGCTATGCAAGATGAACTTGATCAATTTGCTAAAAATGATGTATGGTATTTAGTTCCTAGACCTGATAATGTGAATGTGATTGGAACTAAATGGATTTTCAAAAACAAAACTGATGAATCTGGAAACATTGTGCGTAATAAAGCTCGCTTGGTGGCTCAAGGGTATACACAGGTTGAGGGGGTTGACTTTGATGAAACCTTTGCTCCTGTAGCCCGAATTGAGTCCATTAGACTTCTTCTTGCTATAGCCTGTCACCTCGATCTTACACTTCACCAAATGGATGTTAAAAGTGCTTTTTAAATGGGATTTTAAATGAAGAAGCTTATGTTGAACAACCAAAAGGTTTTGAAGACCCCTATAAGCCAAACCATGTGTTTAAGCTTAAAAAGGCTCTTATGGTCTTAAACAAGCCCCTAGAGCTTGGTATGGTAGATTAACTGAGCATTTACTCCAAATGGGTTTTAAACGTGGTGAAGTGGATAAGACTCTTTTCATTCAAAGAACTAATCATAGTATTTTAATTGCTCAAATATATGTGGATGATATTGTGTTTGGTGCTTCTAGTCAAAAATTGTTGAAAGAATTTGTTGATTGTATGTCATCTACATTTGAAATGAGTATGGTTGGTGAATTGAACTACTTTTTGGGCTTACAAATCAAACAATCGAAGGATGGGATTTTTATTTCTCAAAGTAAATATGCACGAAATTTGGTGAAGAAATTTAACTTAGATAGTGCATCTCATATGAAAACTCCCATGGGTTCGAGTCAAAAACTTAGTAGAGAAGATGTTGCTGAAAGTGTTGATAACACTTTGTATAGAAGATGATAGGTAGTCTGTTGTATTTAATCGCTGCCGTCCGATATCATGTATAGTGTGTGTTTGTGTGCTCATTATCAAGCCAATCCTAAGATCACTCATTTGAAAGCCTTGAAAAGAATTATTCGATATATTGGAGGCACCACTAATCTAGGAATTTGGTACACTAAAGATACAAACACAAATCTAGTTGGTTTTAGTGACTCTGACTGGGCTGGAGACGTTGATGACAGAAAAAGTACAACCGGTGGTTGTTTCTACCTTGGTAATAATTTGGTATCTTGGTACAGTCGTAAACAAAATTGTGTTTCTCTTTCGACTGCAGAATCTGAATATGTTGTTGTTGGGAGTTGTTGTTCCCAATTACTTTGGATGAATCAAATGATTGAGGATTATGGTCTTCATAGTGATATCTTAACCATTTATTGTGATAATTCAAGTGCTATTGATATTTCAAAGAATCCTGTACAACACTCTCGCACAAAACACATAGACATAAGACACCACTTTATTCGTGATTTGGTTGAGAAAAACATTATTCGCATAGAATACATTGGTACTGAAAATCAGTTAGCTGATATTTTCACCAAAGCTTTAGATTTTGAGAGATTTTCCACTCTAAGGAAGTCTCTTGTCTTGTGTGCGATCTAACACTGTTCGTATAAGTGTTGCAGCCTACACAGTAACACTTGCTGCAACACCTTTTTCATGTTTGCTTTTTTATCTTGCATTCATGCATTTAGTTAGATTTGCATCTGCACGACGAAATTAGCTTGACAAAGTTCTGGTAATGTACCCAAGAGGGTTCAACTGATAAGCTGATGTGAGTGGATGTTTCCAATTTACAAAATCAAGAATATATTTTACCCGAGCGATGAGTTTTAAAAAAATATTTCGATCATGTTTTGAGGCCTTTGAGGGAAACAAATACCTCCCCACTGAGTGCAGCTAATCCTTTTGACCAATTCTTACCTTATAAAAGTGTTTCAAGCGGCATGATCTTGTGATAAAAAGCTACCTTTGGGTTTTTGTGTGAAAGCTACCCACTGGCTAAATCTGGCATGAATCTTGGAAAAATCATAAGAAAAACTCGAAAAATCCTATATGCTGGGTATGCGGATCACTATTCATTGAATCGGCGTAAAGGTGTCTCTCAGGTGTTACAACACTTGGTACAATGTCACTAATATTAGTCCCCCACTAGTGTGTTGTTTACTTTTTGTTCTTTTCATATCTAGACATAATTAGGACATGCATTTTTGGTGAAAATTGATGAATAACAGAATTTTGGAATCCATTGGATATTATGCAATCTTGATTTTTCTCCTCCTAATTGTTGAATCTTGTGGTGATTTAAGTTTTGTGGTGTTATATGGATTGTGATATACATGGATATATTTGACATTATCTCAGCACTATCTTATCTAAATTTGCGGTTAAGTATTTCATATATTTTGGAGACTTGTAATTTAAAATCAAATTTGAAAATGAGGTCTTAATTTTTCTTCCCGTTTTTTTGGGAAATTGGATATATTTGAGTCTCCTTCTCTCTCCTAATAACCGCCACTTGTACTTAGAGTACTTAATGTGATTGACTTGTTGCTTGTCACACTTCATATCAAATCTCACTCTCTCTCACACATTCTACAAAACTATACAAATGATCTTCTTTTTCCCCAAAATTTTTCTCTCGGATTTTTTTCTTCTCTTTGTATATTTCACTTTGTCTACTAATCCACAATGAAGAGAATTATTTCGAGGCATTTCAGGAATGTTCGGTCCAACCGCTAGTCCGTCATCTTCATCTTCTCGGCTCACCACGCAGTACGACTCCATCAACTCCTGCGAAATCCACCGGCGAATCAGCGTCGATCAACCCCCATGCAATCTACGCCTCCACCTCCGACACAGAGTCGATGCAGTGCTTTGCAACACCCCCGCAAAGACCCTCGACTCAAAATCTTGAAACTCCCGCCGCATTTACTTAACAGGTGCCCCCATCGACGAGAACCCAAAATTCCCTACTCCTCTCTCGTTCGAAATCGAAGAATCCACAAATTTACCAAACCGAACCCACATCCACGAAACCCCGCAAGAAACTCCACAAGAAAACCCACTTGAAAATCCCTCAAGCCATTTTGGATTCAAACTCCGCCATGGTCCTTGGGTCCAAAACCCCAATTCCAATTGGTGTTTTTCCACCGTGATGACACCGAAAATGTCATCAATGTTGAAGATCTCCCGGATATGGCCTCTCACGAAACACCTTTAAACCCTCCAAAATCGTCGATTTCGAAAAAGAGGGTTTTGCCTCAACCGCAGAGTGCGGGGTCACCATCGCAAGGAAATCCGAAAAGAGAAAAGAAGCCTCGTTAAACGGTCATCCAAGAAAGGGGAGAACCGTCATTGTTCCCGATATTCCACTGCAATCCGATTCGATGAGGATATTTCCCGGGTATGTGATGGCTCGGCGATCAAGAACTCGGAGTTCTCAAGAAACCCATAGTTTGAAGCCCCGGCCAAGAAACCTCCCCGTCAAGAAACCTCTCGGCCAAGAAAGCGAGCTCCGACCACTCCGCGCAAGAAGAAAAGTACATCCGAGTCCGGGTCCGTACAAAAGAACAAGGAAAAGAGGTCCGACAAAGGTTCTCGGGAAGAAGGGGCTGAAATTTTGGAAACTTTAAAGACTAGTACAGGTCAAGTACAACAAGGAGAGCTGGTAAAAGTGTTGCCACTCCGGTTCAACACCCTCCGACTCGAGAGAATACCGAGTCGATAACTCGATGATGAGGACTTTGATGCTCGAAAGGAAGATGATAAAGATGATGACACCGACCCGAGCTAGTACTGAGACGAGTTGAAAAGCTGCGTCAAGTGCGCCTCAAGGTGTTGATACTCCCGTTGCAACACCCGATTCACTGCACCACTGAAACTACAACTCCTTCATCCGATACATCTGCTGAATCCTCTGCGCTTTGATCGAGGAGTTTGAGATAAGTAAAGCCTACTCTTTCTCATTTTACACCAAGGTGCTTTCAACCGTTTCAAAACCATGGAAGATCGCAAATTTATTTGTGAAAAGCGAATTGAGCATGATCTTTTTGAGAAAAATAACATTGTTCATTATTTCAAATGCGCAAACTTGTTAAGATCAGAATTCATCTGCATTGTCGTTTGTTAGGAATGTGGTATTAGAATTTTATGCGAACTTGGAGTCTATTGCCAAAAATCGTAGGTCCGCGAAGTATGGAAATGTGTTTGTTCGAAACAAGGTTTATGATTTTTCGCCCCAAATTATTAACACCTTTTATGGCACCCGACTTTGAAGAAGGTGCCTTAGTGGATGATTACAATGAGGTTGTTCGCACAATAATCGGGACCGAGTTTCAAACTTGGCCTGCTCATCCTTCAAAACTTCCCGCTTCTAGACTCACGTCTCTTTACTCGTTTCTACATAAGATTTCGGCAAAATTGGATTCCGACCTCTCACAAGACGTCGATTGCAAAGGAACAGTCGTGGTGTTGTTTAAAATTGGGGACAGGATTCCTTTGAATTTTGGACGATTGGTGTTCGACATGGTAATGGGGTTTCTTTGAATCTTCCGTACAACATGCTTTCCGTATCCTTCATTGATCTATTTAATTTTGACCTCTCAAGGTCTTAACCGATTAGTGGGGATTCCTTTTCACTAACTCAATCACAATTTCTCATAAATTGTTCAAAGGAGATAGGGTGAAGGACCTACCTCTTCGCTTCCTGGTGAAGATGTTCCAACCTATTCCTCCCGTGGCATCCGAGGTGTTCCACCAAGTGTGCCATCGGATTCTCCCAACACTTCTAACGCTTCCTATGCCGCTTTTGATTTTCCAAATGCTACATCTCGTTCGAGTCTTTTATGCGAGGACAATTGGCCTTTGCCGATCAAAGAAATCAATCTGGCCAAACAACACATTCAAGATTTGAGAACTTCAAAGCTCATTTACTTGGCTTGCTCTCACCTTCTCGGACAAAAAGGGGGATGATGAGGCCGAGGTGAAATGCAATCTTGAACGAACTGCTTGATGGAGGAGATGCAACGTGGGCGCAAAGGATGGAGCTAATACGAGAAACGGATAAAGGAAAGGAAGCATTGGGGATGATATGGACTTAAACTTTGATTTTGAAGACGATTTGTATAAATTTGATTAACATCCTGTTTGAGTACTTACATTTGTTTTGGCATGTTTAGCACTTTTGCTACTTAAAACCTATCTTTGGGATATTCTAATATCTTTTGATGTGCTAACATTTCATAATGCGTATTGAACTCGCCTAATGATTGGTGTCGATATCTTTCGCATTTGGAGTCCGCTGACTCTTGCTCTCATACACTAATATTGCATTTACATACTAACCATTTTTGCAGATTTGAGGTGTTCATGTAAGTGTTCTATCCCCGTGTAGAACACTTTGTGAAGCAGGTGTTTTTGATTAAGGGGAGAAAATTTTTGTTTTCACCGATTTTCAACTAAGGGAGTTACTTACTTATTTTTATAAATCTTTTGCTTGAGTTTGATGTTTTGTCCAGAGAAAGGCAAAAAGGGGGAGAATGTTAGATCCGTGTTTTTCATGGTTAATTAATATTTTCTTTTATTTTCGAAAAATATAATTTTTGGTGTTTTGCCTTTCTTGGTTACTTCTTGAAAAAGGATTTATTAAATAAAGGAAGTTGATTTAGAAAAGGATTGTATTAAAACTGGATTCTTGAGTTTTGGATTATGGAAGGATCGATTTTTAGGGATATGTTTAAAAGAGTTCTAGTCCTTATATGATTAGGAATCCTATTTCCACTATGTCTCTTTCTTCTTTGTTTTATAGGGACTCAAACTCTTCAATGGATTGCCTATATAAAGAGGACGATTCCCACATAATTCAAGACGCAATGCAACCGAGAGAGCATATATCCGAGAGAGATCGATTCTGCAAGAGAGAAATAAAGTCGATATACTACACGCCGATTCAGAGTGTTGAAGGAAGTCTTCTTTGAAGTACCAGTTCAACACCAAGATCGAAGTCTTTGTTTCTTTGTTTTTCGTCCATCCGTTTGTTTTCATAGGAGTTCGAATAGTTCATATTCTATCTTTTTGGACGAGTTGTTTTACAAAGTTTAGATCTACTCATACAAAGGAGTTTTGATAGGTTTCGTACTAGTTGAGTCATTCGATTGAGTTCTCAGAAACAATACTTCAACTAGTGAATATATTTCGCCTGCTGCACGTTTACAAGTATTTTTATACTTGTAAACAAATTTTATCTCTCGTGTTTTAGTGTTTATCCGCTGCAAGGGTTGGTACAAGTGTTACCGCACTTGTAACAACACTCTATTCTCGAGAAAGTTAGGGACCTTAAATTTTTTCAGTTTTTAAATAAATTAATTTATTGGTGGTGTAGCCACAGGAATTTGGCTACAAGCATATTGACAAAGATATATTTATAATTTACGAAAATATAATCAATATAATTTTAAGAAAAATGATTGGATGGGTACCCAATAAGCTTTTCTTTTTATTTTTTTTAATATGGTTTTGATTATAAGTTGATATTGGAGATTCCATGTTGTATAAAAATGAATTGAGGTGTTTCAAAAGCTTTCTTCTATCCTAACTCTCTTTATTAATGAATCGACCACTATGGGTTTTGTAAAAATGAGGCAAGTGAATAAGGTTGTCTTGCCCACGTAAAGAGTTGGGCCAAATTTGCAAATCGATTTGCCCCCACATGTTATACTTAATAGCCTTTCTATTTTTGTATATGGTGGCTAATGTCACCCATTTGTTCGATACTATAGCCGTCTGTTTCATAACAGAGTCGCTACAACCTATCTCATGTCTTCTTCTCTCGTGACTAGAGCTGCTTTCGTTTGTCCCCTATTCGATTATTTTTGGATTACCATTGGAAGCTTTGGTCCTATATTTGTTGTGGTGCCATGTGCAACTATGTGTTGCCATGTTATAAAAAGTGTCATATGCAAAAAGAAAAGTAAACCACATGCACACATGTGTTAAAGTAAAAAGGGAAACATGTGTGTCCATGTACATTCCTAAAGTATCATGGGCAACTTATATGCATATGTATGTTTTCTTGCTATAAATACGCATAGGTATGCAAGATGCGAGAAAGGTGTGGAAGTGCACATCACATCGGCTCTCATTTTGTCATTCAATTTTGATCAGAATAATTAGTTCCATATAATCTCTCCTTGAGAATCACCAATACAGTCTTAAGGGTTTAAGGTGTGGAACAATTGTGGGTGCTCTAATAGTATTCATATCGATCGGTGTGAAAAACATTTTATGTTCGAGTGCAGTTCGAGAAGGCTTGTAGACGAGCCATCAAGACCAAAGGGCTAACTGAAGCGAATCGGTGATTTTTTCTGCTACCTCATTGAAAGGTATCATCGATTCTTAATTATGTCATTATGTACAAATATATGTGTCTATTTGCTAACAGTGGTATCAGAGCTATTAGGGGTCGTTCTCGCCTATTTCACATGCTTGAATTTAAGCATCCATATTAATAACTACACAAGAGATTTTATATAAAAAATCGAATCTATGACTATTTTTTTAATATGCAAAATTAGTATCAAATTGTAGATCTTGTAGAGAGGATTAATTTGATATATTGTGCATATAATTCCGATAGAAAATGCAAAATTAGTAACAAATTAACGTTTTCGATTCTCATCTATTATTTGAGGAAAATTATGTTCACGTGGTGGCATGGACCTTTTAATAAGTAAGCTCTACGCACTTGTTCAATTAAGTTAGATGGATAGCTCATTATGTTAGGTCGTAATCCAATCACTTGGAAGATTTTCAAATTAACCTTAAGAGCATCTTGACTTGATAATACTTTATCTTGATTTATTGGTGCTTGAGGTTGAACAATCGTGCAGTGCATTAATCGATGAGGATGATTCCTCAATAATAGGTGGTACTCTTTTAAAGAATCTCATTATGTAAGAAAATACGGAAAAAAGTCAAAAACTAATATAGCTTAAGCAAATAATTATATATGAACTACAAATTATAATAAATTACTAAAAATTTGCCCTAATATTTCATATAATAATCAATGATACAACAAAGAAATTAAATAATAGAGAATAAACATCAAGCCCTACAAAATTAATTAATATATATACACTTTGATAACATAAACCCAAAATATAATTCATTCTCATTCAATTTAAATCTAATGACAATAAAGTAAAAGAGTTAGTCTTAATACAAACCTAGTGGTTGAGTTGAATTTACCCCTCCTCTTTGACTTTGTTCAATGCAATTTCCTTCACCAAGTAATTAGGGCTTTTCTTTCTTACGCTGCGTGAAGCCGTGAAGGAGTTAGGACTTGGGGAATGGGGGCTCACGGGTTGTTAGTGATTTGGAGTTAATATCTCAACTAGAGAGTTTGACTTTATTTGTTATTATGTTTTTTTTTCTTTATTTTTATTGTTATTATAGATATGGAGTGAAATTACATATATAACCTTATTTGTTTTTTAAAAATCTCGGGGCTCAATGCGCCCTTGGCCCCCTAGTCCCCTCGTCCTGATAATTATGCATATTAATCGTATAAAAATAATTGGGTGACATTGATGCTCATGTCGAGACGGTTTTCGCCTATGATGGTGAAAAACCAAACATACCCAAAAGCACATAGCCCAAAAATGGTCCTTCTAATACATGAGTCTTAAAAAATAACAATTGAAATTAAAACTTTTATGGACCTACTACAAAATTCTACAAAATAAATAATTTAGGACTTTGTATCACCACCATCTCCAAAAACTCTCTTAAATTAACTAACTAGTCACATAATCGTGAGCATCCAAAATTGTCAAATGCCCATTCACGCAGAAAATTGCATAAACACATATTGCAATTAGTATATGGATCATATTTACCAAATAATTAGACATTATTGCTAAATAAAACAAACTGCTCATTCTTCATCAGCACAACAAAAATATGTATTCATATGTATTTGTGGATATAATGATCAATATCCCATAACTCTCTGATTAAATATATATATGTTTCAATCATTACTCAACATTGTGCCAGAACACAAACTGCAATGCAAATATTAACTTGTGCCACGAATTTCAATGTGAATGTTGGTTGTAAGATAAAATAATTGTGTCTAATCCATTATAGATCAGAATTCCATTCATAACTCATATATGTATGTGCACCATGTTGATAAAAAGTGTCATATGCAAAAAGAAAATTAAACCACATGCATACATGAGTTAAAGTAAAAAGGGAAACATGTGTGTTCATATATATTTCTAAAGTATCATGGGCAACCTATAGGCATATGTATGTTTTCTTGCTATAAATACGCATAGGTATGCAAGATGCAGAAGGTGTGGAAGTACACATCACATTGGCTCTCATTTTGTCATTCAATTTTGATTAGAATAATTAGTTCCATATAATCTCTCATTGAGGATCACCATTAATACAGTCTTAAGGGTTTAAGGTGTGGAACAATTGTGTGTGATCCAATAGTATTCATATCGATCAGTGTGTAGCACGTTTTTTATTCGAGTGAGGTTCCAGAAGGCTTGTAGACGAGCCATCAAGACCAAAGGGCTAATGGAAGCGAATCAGTTATTTTCTCTGCTACCTCATTGAAAGGTATCATCAATTCTTAACTACGTGATTATGTGCAAATATATGTGTCTATTTGCTAACATTTGCTTAGCTCTCAGTGTCATGGAGCTAAGTACCTTTGCTAACATTGTATGTTACATTTTTCGTATATTTTTGTTGTTCATATTTTCTATTGTATCCTGAAAGATTACGAAAATAAATTCTTTACAACATTGCATATATATATTGCACACCTCATGAATTAATAATATGTTGTTGAAGAACTCCACTAGACTTACTTTCTTAAAAAAAAACATGCAACAATAAAATTAGGATCCTAATTGATTATCTAATACTCCAAAATTCCAATTATCACAGAAATTCAAATATCTTACAATTAAATGGACACTCTAGTCTCTAGTAGAACCCATCCACCGAGAGAGGACGTTGGCATAAATCTGTGGATTCACATATATATTACTCTCTCCTATTCATAATAAGTGTCCTTTTGACACGTGAATTTTTTTTCAAAAAGAATGTTCTTTCAACATTTTCTAGGCTAGTGAGAAAAATATTTTCCCGAAATACCCTTAAATGTATTGTTTTCCAACATATATTTGTTTGTTCCAAAGTAGCATTTATGATTAATTAAAGGTATAATTGGTATTTAACACAATTTTTAATATGTGTGTTTTTTTCCTAAAAATACACTTATTTTGAATAGGAGGAAGTATATAATTCTATTTGATTTAATTTCCTACGCTTGCATTGGATAAATAAAAGAGAAACTTCATGAATTTCAAGTAAAATATAATACAAATTTATATTTTTGCTTGAATGCACAACAACAAATACATGAATCAAGACAAATTGCTCCTTAATTTTCAACACTTTTCTCAATTTAGAACTGGCCCAAATTCCTCAAGTTGAAGAGTCTGAATCTGCAATGTAAAAATTCAGAAAAAAAAAAAGAACATCATTTTCAAATTGGTATATATACAATCATCATATAGGGTCATAAAAAATCTTGAATCTTTTGGTACCTTAGTCGATTAGCGAGAGGGTGGTGTTAGGAATTCTATTGTTTAGATTTTGATGAATGCCATGTAAAACTTAGAATAGAAAGTTGGCTCCCCAATTCTTGCTTTGAAATGTATTGTAACAATTAGAGGCGGCTGCCGAGTTAAGTCGGCCTACGCTCCAACTTGCAAGAAGACAATCAAGGCTTGAAGGAAAACTCCGTGAGGCAGTGAGTACAACAAGAAGAAAAGCGACAGAACTCGATCGAAGAAGCGGTGAGATGCAAACGAGTGGAACATCACCAAGTCAACTCAAGAGAAGCCAAGTCTCAAGTCAAGTGACGGAAGAGTCATCCATGATTGGAAGGTCGACTCTAAGTCACCTGGGGAAACGAGGAAATGCAATCAAGTCGAGATAATCAGTAAAAGAACCGTTGCCGTAATCAAGAGATTTACTTAAACAAGTAATATCTCCATACTACCTTTCTTGGAGTGCTCGAGTCCCCGAAGCGTGCAAAGAAATGAACCAATGGGAAGCATTACACCGTGTCGAAACTCGAAAGGTGATAAAACATTTCATACGAGAAATGGCAATTCCAAGAATCGCACACCAACGATCGCAAAGTGATTTTCAAAAATGAGCCTATCTCTTCAACGGGCAAATTTTTGAAAGTTCACTATAAAAGGCCGAGGAGTTTGATTGAGAAAGAGTATGCGTGGATGAATGACACACGTGAGATATACAAGCTTATCAATAATCGAAACATTCTCAATCCTCAAGCTACATCTCAAGACATCAATCCAACACTTACCTCGTGAAGGAAAGAGAACTTCAATCAACAAGAGGAAAATACTAAAAACAAGGGGTCTACATTCCAAGAAGATTGTAGAAAGGTTCAAGGTGAACCAAGTCTTAAGCTTTTGGAGGGCTTCGTGATCAAATCCAAAGTGCTTGAGCAAGTGAGTGTAGTAGCAAAGCGCCCACCCTGTGAAGAAGGCCTGAGTCGTTCGAGAAGCCACCGAGTGATCAAGGCGTCTCGTGATCGAGTCCCAAAGGATCAAGTCGGGTGTTGTGATCAAGACTTGATCCGGATCAGTACCACTTTGTAAACCGATCATTACTTAGTGGATTCCTCCGGGAGTTGGAGAAGAGAGGAGTAGAAGAATTACCCCATCTTCGAACCTCTATAAAAACTTTATTTGTGTCATTTACATTTCAAAGATTTAAATTTACTCGCACTTTTAATTGCTTATATCTGTTGATAAATTTGCTATCCATTTGATAATCTATAAGTACTAAATCAAAAATTTGTAAAAAACTTGCTTAATCAAACTTAAGGGTGTTAAGTCTTCCTCCAAAAAAACAAAACCACAAACAGTCAAATTATAGCCAACAAATTGAGTTACTCTATTAATGTAACAAATTGAGTGCATTGAGAGATTAACTCTACGAGGACTAATTCGATTGTCCATCAAGACACAAATTTGTGTAGAACTCAGAGATTTAAAAGGCCTAAATCGAAAATTTGGTAAGGTTTATTCAACCCCCCCCTTCTAAACCTTACACTTACACCCCCTTGGGACCTACAGTGTGGCAAAAGCTTGGTGCCCTTTCTACTTCTCGCAAGAATCCCTCTTGTAACAGGAGACATCATTTGATCATTGGACTTGTGTACCTGCCCAAAAATAATAAATAAAAATAAAATCCCCATCAAAATGTACAAAAAATTTACATGTCTAAAAACAATGAAAGATTTTTCATGTCTGAAAAAAAATTGAGATATACCTTTCAAGATATTTGAATGCCTTGGGGACCTTAAGCCGGTCCGGTGTGCCGGTTTTTCCAGAATTACAAATGGGACTGTTAGATTTCTGATTGTTGGCTTGGATTGGAGATGGTGTTGTGTTTTGGACAGGGGTGTTGTTTTCTTTAAGGATTGATGATGGGTTTTTTGGAGGTGTTTTAAGTGTTGTGTCCATTTAGAGTTTGTATGTAATCTAAATTGATGAAAGATTTGATTTTGAGGAGAATATTGGGTTATGTGAATCATTCAAGAATGACTTAATAAAGGGGTTTATTACAATGAGTTGCCAAAGGTGACCGTTTGGGGGATAAGGGGATTTTCCAACGGTCGAATTTTCTGTTTTTAAAAGTCATAATTAAAGAAAGAATAGGGTGATGCCAAACCCAACGGAAATACTTTGTCTCATGCTCAAGTTGTCACGCATAGACACACATACGGACATTTAATAAGGCCCAATAAATAAATTTGAAAAAAAAAAAAGGAATCATGTAAATAGGTAAAATAATGGGACTAAATGGCTAAGACCATCTCCACAGATTATTTTAACGCAGACTTTGCACTATTTTAGTGCGAGAATCAGATTCTATCTCCAAATTTTGACTACTTTATTCACTAAACAAGAATATTCCATAAGATTCTTTTTTAAATTCATATAATGTTGATTTTTATTACATTATAATTGATAAAAATATTACATAAATAATTTTATTTAATATAATATTTATTAAATATTTTATTTTTAAAATTAAATAATTTTAAAAAAATATAAAGTTTAATGAAATTAATGCAAATTTAGATTAACAATTAATAAAATTACATATTCTATTATTTAAAAAATTATCACATATAATTGTATTAACTTTAGCATTATTTTTATTAGATTTGCTTTGAAATATAAATTAATAATATTATTTAAAGCTATAGTAAATCAATAACAAATTAAATTAAAAAACAAAAAAAAAAAAAAAAAAAGTAAAGTAAAGCATAAACATCTTTGCGCCATGCATGAAAGCAAATTGCTACAATAGCGCGAGAAAATAGAGCAGCGATCTTTGGAGGGGGCAAAATAGCGCTGCGCTATTCTCCAAAGATCTTTGAGATGCTCTAATGGTTCATGCACCATCCACGACATTATAAGAATTATTCCTTAAAATATATATAAATGTCCTAGTTGGTTACCATTTTGAAGGTACGCAATCGTTTTCTTATTTCCAAGTTATCTCTTCTTTGTGTTTTATCTAAACCGATCCGAGCGTTAGAGGATTTTATGGAACAACCCCGACGGCTTATTGTGGTACATCCAAAGCCCACATTGAAGAAAACTTGCAACTTGAGTTTATTACTTGAGATGAGGTGAATCCACATCATTATTTAAAAAAAATAACCAATTTTTTTTTAAAAAAAGAAAACACAATGTTGACTAGATATTGTAGAAAAGGTAAAGAGTGTGTTATATTACCACATCGTCCTCAAATTGCCATTGTAGTGCCCATATTAAATATTGTTGAAAATGAGTAAATTCTTCAAAGTACCCATTATCGATAGAATAAAAACTTTTCCAATATATGACATAAAAACTATTTTTTCAACTTATTTTTATGGTTCTTTTACCCAAATACACCGACACTTGAATATAAAAACCGTAAGTAGGCGATTCCTATTTCTATCTCACATAAAATACATTTTCTTGATTTTTAGATGTTTCTTAAATAATTTTATTTGTAGTAAAAAGTTCTATATTCTTTTTACCTTTTTTGGATTTTATAAAAATCTTTGGTAAATCTTTTTGAAATTCAACAATTTTTATTTTTAATCATTTTCCATATTTTTAAACAAAATTTCATATTTTAAATATTTGAAGTAATTTTGATTTTCTTACACAAGTTTTAGTTTTTAAACAAAATTTTAGATTTTTATAAAATTGTTTAGTAAACAACTTCTTGAAAATAATTTTGAGTTTTTTTTAAATAATTTTAAGATATTTTATTTTTTTGTATTTTTTTTATTTTAAAATAACTTCGATTCTTTTTTTTGTTTTAAAAAAAATTATCATGTTATTTAGATTTTAAATAATTTTGTGGATTTTTTTAACTTTTTTAATAAATTGCAAACACTTTTAAATTTTATTGAAACAATTTTCAAAAGTAATAGACAATTTTTCCGATTTTCATATATATGTTTTTCAAATTAATATAAGTACATAAGTATACACGATATGATACAATATGACGATATGCGATATGACATGATATGTCACGATATATCACGATATGACAAGATATGAGCACGATTTGACATAATATGACACGATATGAGCACGATATATATTCCTTGTCTCCTTTTTTATATATGTATATGTACATAGGGTGTGGGGAGAGTGTACACGATTTTCAATGAAAAACAATAACTAAAAGAGGGGCATTTTTGTCATATTGGGTAAAAAGATGCTTTTTGAAGTTGATGGGTAAAAAAATACTCACTATCCATAGTGGGTAGTTAAAAAAATTACCCCGTTAAAAATACATGTCGTAAACGGTAAAAGCAAGAAAAAAAATGAGACAGAAAAAGTATTGGGAAGTAGCCTAACCGGCTAGCACCATTTTGTTTGATTCTAAGTTCTAGCCAAACATGATAGACTAAAATTGACTCACATTCATCAATTTGCTATTTGATGGCTTCAAATAAATCAATAATATTACCTTTTTGACCAGATAAAAAGAAAAAGATAAAACACATGAGATTGGGCTTTAAGAGAGGCTTGTCACGACCCGTTTGCTCTTTCTGAGAGCGTGTGCTTAAGAGAGCCTTGTGAAGATCCATTTGATACGTGTGATAGGGAAATAGGTAAAAACAAGTAGCTTTAAAAATAAATGAAAATGAGTTTTAAGTAAAAATATGGGTACACATTGGCAGAAACCAAACCAATTATTCTTGAAATGCAATGTTGATGCAGCTAACTGGTCTCAAAAAACAGGGATAGGTATGGTTATTCGCGATGATACGGGAGCATTCTTAGTCGCGCGGTGTATCACTTTTCAGGGGAGCTACCAAGTGAAAGAAGCGGAAGCAATTGGGGTAAGAGAAGCGTTGTCATGGATTATGAATTTGGGGATGAAAAAAATATCAATTGAAACAGATGCTAAAGTTGTGGTTGATAGTATCCTTTCGTCCGAGAAAGGTAATTCAATTTGATGCAATTATAAATGACTGTCGTCGATTTCTTGATGGTGAACCGGATCTCTCGGTGGCATTTGTTCGTCGTGAAGGGAATAGGGTTGCTCATGAGCTAGCTAAAAGATCGTTTTCTTTGGCTAGTCCATCGGTGTGGACTTGTCCACCTCCATGTATTGTGAATTTATTGTTGGATGATGTTTCGATTTAATAAAAATTCTCATTTTGATGTCAAAAAAAAAAGTAAAAATATGGGTTAATTACAAAAGTACTCTTAAGGTTTAACCTAATTAAAAAAACCTCATCTAACTTTCAAAATGACAAAAATACCCCATGAAGTTTTATTTTGTCTAACATTTAATCCCTCTATAAGCAAAATATATTTCAAAATCCCCTTTATATTTATAAATCATTGCGCTTACCTCTTAATTCTAACACCGAATCAAACCTCATGGGTATTTTTTGTAATTTTGAAAGTTAGTTGGGGTTTTTGTAATTAGGTCAAACCTCGGGGTACTTTTTGTAATTATCCCCAAATATATATGAAACAAACATGATTTCAATTTTAAGAATAGTGTAAAACTGAAAACATGTAATTGGAAATGGGAATACATTAGGCCTTTGTTTCCATGTTTTTCGAATCACATAAGCCTCTTCTAACGTTTATGGCTGTACATAGTACATATATTTCATATACACAACACGGGTTTAATTTCTATTACTAGCTAGCTATAAGTTCTTCGTTGCCCGAGGATGCAATAAGGATCACACGCCACAATGAACATCAAACAACATGCTCACCAAATGAAAGAATGGCGTAGCTGAGACGATAAGATAGGAGGTTGGGCCACGACACGAAAGTGGGTTGGGCCAAATAAAAACCATGAAAAATCATATAAATTTCAAAACTAGTATATTTTTTTTTAAAAAAAAAAATTGCCTAGTAAATTTTTTTTTCTTTTAAAAGAGGAGGGGCCGGGGCTCGGGTTGGCCCCCAGCTACGCCTAATGCTCACCAAAGATATACGTCACGGCACGACCTCCGGACTCCCCTAAAACTACTATACCCCAAAACGTGCTCACTAGTGGGAGAGCCTGCAGAATTTCATTTTTGCACCAAAAGAACAATATGTCAATCATCAAACAACTGAACGAAAAACACACGATTAATTACAAAAATACCCCTAAAGTTTAGTCTAAATGCAAAAGAAAAACCCATTTATCTTTTACAATTAGAAGTATCCCTTGATATATCTGTTTCTTTTTTGGGATAATTACAAAACTACCCCTGAGGTTTGGGGTAATTACAAAAAGACCCAAAGAAATTTCAAAATTATAAAAATCCCCGAGTTTGAATCTGTTCTAAATTAAGAGGGTAATTATAATGTTTTTACGAATGTAATAGGGGTGTCTACCTTAGTGTTTTTGATAATGAAGGGGGTAAAGTGTAACACAAATCAAATCTAAGGGAAAATTTTATAATTTTCAAAAACATCTGTTTTTTTTTATTAGCTCAAACCTGGGGGCAGTTTTTATAATTATTTCTTTTTTTTTTTTAACAAAATGCTTCCACACGAAGAGGGGTTGGAAAACTTTAAGGTTGCATTTGGATGAGAGGATTTGGATTTGGGGAGAGGATTTAGGGAAGGATTTCAAATGACTTCAAATAGGAATGATTTGAAATTCTCCAAAATGACTCCAAAAATAGCTTCTAAGGATTTGAAATCCATTATAGAATAACTCCATCCAAACAACCTCAATGGATTTGTTATTATGGATTTAAAATTCATAGTTCAAATCCTTCCATCCAAATGGAGCCTAAAGTTTTTCTAATATGTCCAAAAAGCCGTTTTAGACAAACATGAAGCATCAACCTTAACTGCTCTGTTGTTCTCAAGCTCGATGAGATGGTTCGCAGATCCGAGTGTAGCTTTATCCTCTTCGTTACTTCCATTTTCTAGGTCCTTTATGTCATCTACTGTCGACAAGTCTTAGTAAAATCATAGTAGATAATTACTAGCTACTAGAAGATAAATTGATTTATTGCAGCAGAAGCGAAAAGTGACTCAGATAATATTTGAAAATAGAAGCTAAAAGTTGAATTATTAGTTTTTTTTTTTTTTTTTTGAGGAAAAAGTTTTATATTATACTTCTAGTTTATATTATACTTCTTGTTTGGTGAATAAATTGTAAAAGCGCGTTGTCTATAAAATCTAAAGCATTTGTCTCTCTACTTTTAGATTTTGGTTAAATTATAAGTACAAAATAAGAAACAAAAGTTGACACGTGGAAACAATGGAAACCACAATTTTTCAACCGAAAGTTGACAATCACTTAATAAGGAGACAGATGATTATGTATCTTTATATGGACCTGTTAGGCTGTCATTACATATCAATGCTTCCCTGTTAATCACAATGGTGCATACTTCTGTATTAGAAATAAATGCCTATAAATCTATAATATATAGTACGTTAATTTGTTGGCCGTGACATGTTACAAGAACATAAATTTCAGTAACAACAATTGTCGTATGATCGTGCGTGCACGAGTCTGCCCAACGATCAGACAAGCCTCCAAGTTTTGCTGCATTATCAGCTGCATTGGAAGAATGAACAGCAGATCCCAGTAATACTGCAATGAGAAAACTGTTAGATTAATTTGTGTACATAATTATAGTAGAATTTTGGGAAGAGGATTTCATAGATGAACTTGCAAGAATGACAAGTCTTTTAATGATACAATACAAAACTAAATGGAGGCTTGAACAATAAATACACAAACCCTAGCTAATGACTAATAAAGGGAAAATACAAAACTACCCCGTAATATAAATACAATATAACTAACATCCCCCACAAACTCATGATGATGTAGTAGAAATCATCGAGAGTTTGCCAACCAAAAAACGAAAGCGCGGAGCGGATGAGACTTGGTGAAAAGGTCTCAACTGTGAAGGAGGATGAGATGAAAGGTAAGTTGAGGTCCCATGTTGTAGATGATGACGAGTAACATGACAATCAATCTCAATGTGCTTTGTTCTTTCATGGAAAACTGAGTTGTGAGCAATCTGAATAGCACTTTGGTTATCGCAATGCATGGGAGTAGGTGAGGACAAATGAACACCCATATCTGCAAGAAGCCAACGTAACCAAACTATTTCGGTGGTAGTAGAAGCCATTGCCGATATCTTGCCTCTGTGGAGGATCGAGAAACAACATTTTGTTTCTTACTCTTCCAAGAAATAAGAGAGTCTCCAAGAAAAATACAAAAACCAAGTAGTGGATTTTCGATCGGCGGGATCACTAGCCCGTCTGCATCGAATATGCCCTCAACTCTAATACGATGTGGATGGAAATAAAAGACTCTCGAAAAGAGTACCACGAAGATATCGCAAAATACGAGTAATCTGCCCAATATGAACTCAGTAGGGGACAAGTGACAAACCGACTCACAATATGAACAACATATGCAATATCGTATGCGCGTAATGGTTAAATAAACCAAACTACCAACAATCGTGCGATATAAGGTAGGATCGGACAAAGGTGTGCCATCGGAAGGAGAATACCTAACATTAAGTTCAAGAGGGGTATCAACAACCGAGTATCGCAAGACGGGCTCGATCAAGTATATCGGCAATGTACTTGACCGCGTGAAAGAAGATAACCTCGAGGGGAGCGGCTACCTCAATACCCAAAAAATATCTCAAAGGTCCCGATCTTTCATTTCAAACCGAAAGCTAACTCGATTTCAACAATGCAATCCCATCAACATCATCACCTGATGATCATATCATCAACATACAAGGAAAGAAGAATAATACCAAAGACATGTACGCTTGAAGAAAAGGGCGGAGAATCATGGTTACTTTGAATTAAAACCAAGTGAAGTAAGCACGACAGAGAATTTTTCAAACCAAGCCCGTGGAGCTTGTTTGAGACCATACAATGCTTTCTTAAGCTTGCAAACTTCGCCCTGATTATGAGGAACTCCAGGTGGTGGGATCATGTAAACTTCTTCTTGAAGATCACCATTCAAGAAGGCATTTTTGACATCCAATTGAGATATGTGCCAATTTCGGATAGAAGAAACAGCAATAAGAGTACGAACGGTAGTCATCTTTGCAACAGGAGCAAATGTTTCCTCATAATCCATACCATACTGTTGTGAGTAACCTTTAGCAACCAAACGTGCTTTATATCGCTCAACTGAACCATCAGATTTGGTTTTAATTTTATAAACCCAACGCGAACCAATTGCTCGTTTACCGGGTGGTAAAGATACCAAGTCCCAAGTGTTTTATTGTTTTCTTCAGCAGCAAGTTCTTCCATAGCATAATCGGGGATCGAATCGCCTCTTTATAGGAGTGTGGTTCAGAAATATGGTGAATAGAGGACAAAAATGAAGCAAAGGCAGGAGAATAAGAAGAATAAACAAAGTCAGGTAACTGAGTGGACTTACGTGTACGTTGGGGATATCGAGGAGGCAAACGATCCACAATTTCGGGAAGCGATTGGGTGCGTGCCGTGGCGAGACGGAGCAAAGCCAGATGTCTCGATGAGTCACTATCGCATTATCCAAGAATGGATCAATATGAACAAGATCAGTTTTGGAGATGTTATGAGGACTAGAGGGAATAGAAAAGAATGGAATATGCTCAAAAAAATACATGACGAGACACATATAATTTTTGAGCAACAGATCAAAGCAACGATATCCCTTCCGACCTTCTCCATATCCTAAGAAAACACAAATAATCGAACGAGAAGATAATTTGCTGCGTTCAACATGAGGACGAAGGACAAAACATGCACAACCAAAGACTCGTAAAGACGAATAACTAGGGGTGGAACCATAAAGTCTCGAAATGGTGATAAATCGATGTAATGGATGATGGAATCCTATTTATACAATGGATGCGGTAAGAACGGCTTCCCCCAATTCACTTGAACCGAACTAGATAGTAAAAGTGAGCGGCGGTTTCAATGATATGCCTATGTTTTCTTTCAGCAATACCATTTTGTTCAGGAGTATCTGTGCAAGAAGTTTGATGTAAAGTCCCATCCAAAGCAAGTAATTCACGAAAATTATTAGAGGTGTACTCCCCACCCAAGTCACATCTAAAGCATTTTATGATAGCAGAGAATTGAGTTTTTACAAAAGCTCGAAATGAGGTATATATGCTCAGAAAATCAGAACGATGCTTCATAAAATAAACCCAACAATAACGAGAATAATCATCAATGAAAGAGACATAATATCGAGAACCCCCCTTTGTGGAAATGGGAGCAGGTCCCCACACATCAGAATGAACCAAATCAAATGGCGCAGTAGAAGAAGAAACACTTCGATTAAAAGGTAAAGCGGAAAATTTTGCCAGTTTACAACCACTACAATCAGAAATATCATGAGATGACAATTTTCCTAATGAACCTGTAGAAGCCAAAAATCTTAAACGTGAAGACGAAACATGACCCAAACGAGAATGCCACAAATAAAAGCTAGACGACGAAGGACTTAAACGAAAAGAAGACAAATCAACAATAGAAGGCTGCGATAGAGGGTACTCTGAGCTCATCCAAAATGTATAACTCTCCTTGCCTACGGCCTGTCCCAATCAGCTTCCGGGAATGTGGATCCTGCACACAACAAGAAGTAGGAGAGAATGATACTAAGTAGCCAGAATCACACAATTGGCTAACAGAAACAAGATTTAAAGTAAGTTTGGGAATATGGTAAACATGTGGAAGAGACAGGTTGAGGTGTGGCTACGGATCCAATTCCGCTAAGGGTAACAAAGTACCATCGGCCAGTGAATGGCAGGTCTAGCATGTGTGGGTGAAATGGAAGTAAAACATGATATATCGGGGACATATGATGAAAAGCTCCTGAATCTAATACCCAAATAGAGGAAGATATATGATAAGTGGTCTTTTTATGCATGTTTTATGTGTATATTTAAGTATGATTTGAGTTATTTTATTGTTAGTTTCATAAATTTTTGATTGTACATGGTTCACATTACTGCGAGGTGCTTTTATTGGTGTAGATTGATGATTTGGAGCTGTTTTTTTTGGTGAATTTTGGGCCATGGTTTCATGTCAAAACATACCCGGGGTTTCGGATGCAAAAACACTCAAAATCCCAAGCTAAACGCGTCATTTCGGGGCCTTTTCAATCAAACACGGGCGGTGTGTTTTAAAGCACGGTGCTTTTAAAAGTCAAAAACGAGCAATTTTTCGACCCGACGTACCAAACACGGCCGTGTTCGGGAAAATCCGCGAACACGGCCTGGCCGTGCTTTGAAAACACGGCGTGCTTTTCATCCAGACCGTTTTTCTTTGGCGGAAATTATGGAGACTTTCCTTTGTGCTTTTTGACAACCTTTGAGCAACTTTTACACCTCATTTTGATGCACCAAGCTCTATTATTCCCTCAATTGTCATGTGGACACAATGATTCAACCAACTCAACAATGAATGTGCACACAATGATTCAACCAACTCAACAATGAATGTGCACACAATGATTCAACCAACAACCATGGAAGTGGAGCATTTGTTAGCATTATTGATGTGTTCTTTCACAAAGATGGTGCCTATAAAAGCCAAGAGTTTGAGTTGGAAAAATATATAATTCATGTAGTATTCATTGATAGAGAGATTCATTGTATATTCTAAGTTTCACACAAAAAAATACATTGAGAGGATAAAAGATAGGTAGAGTTGGAAGTTGAAGAGCAATAGAGGAGAATGCTTGAGCTCAACATCATTGCAATCAACCAAGGAGGAAGTCTTGTATTGGTCTTGAATAAGAGCTAAGTACACCATGTTCATTTTATTCATATCTTCTTGTGTAGTATACTCTTTTGTCAAAGCCATGTGTAGCTAAATTTCTAGTGTTTGAATGTAATGAACTCTAGAATGAATTTGTGATTAAGGTTTGTATGTTTTTAATAAAATCTTCATGTTTTGTGTGATTCACTTATATTATGCTTTATTCATTCAAATTGGTATATGCGCAATATTGATTTGAAGTTTATTTTTCATCCGGGAAATCGAGAGATTCATGGTGAAATAGAACCTATATAAGTGAAAAGAGTTGCATGCAATCCTAGATATAGGACGACATAAATCTTCTGGATTAGGGTCAAACCTAATATGGGAATTCACAAATCGTTATAATCTTTGTCTTGGGGGTTTTAACTAGAAAGAGATTTCATTAATCAACTTGAGATTAGAAGTTATTCGCTCGATAGAGGGTTTAACTTAAATCGAATTTCTACGTCCATGAAACATGAGATTTTACTAAAAGAGGTTGGTTTTTGCTTAAGGGATTATGGTTGTATTTTTATCTTGTTAAATCACAAAAACATTCTAGAGGGATTTACATTCAAACACATTTCTAGCTCTTGATTTCTTAATTCTACAATCTATTTTTATTTGATCTTTTGTAAGTTGCAATTATTTTAAAATTCTCTATTTTTCATTTTCATTAAACAAACAAAACTCTGAAAATTGCTAGATTAAATAACAAAAAGACGGTAATTATTAGTACTTACAATCCTCGTGGGAATGACACTCGGTACTCAATAATCTATACTACAAAACGATAGGTGCACTTGCCTATGGTTTTCTAGAGTAGCTTTTGAGCCATCAAGTTTTTGGCGCCGTTGCCGGGGATTGTAATATTAAGAACACCTTATTTTTGTTAATTTAATCATTTTTTTTTTATTTTCATTAATTGTCTTTCTAGGTATCTATCTTTGTAAGTCTTGGATTATACTTATCCTCCTTGTTTACCACACAAATGCATGCCTACTCGTCGCCGAATTTGGAAGCGAGAGACCTGGGAGCAACACGAGAGGAAAGTATTAGTACGGATCACGAGGAGGATACTAACGAAAGCAAGGATCCCGATATGGCGGATGAATAACAAAGAACCATGTACGACTACGCCAAGCCATCTATGGATGGTACATCGCCTAGTATCGTAAGGCCCGCTGCGACCAATAATTTCAAATCAAACCGAATGTCATTCAAATGGTGCAACAATTTGTTCAATTCGACGGCCTACCGGACGAAGATCCAAATAATCATATCGCGAATTTCCTCGAAATTTGCGATACTTTCAAAATAAATGGAGTCTCCGACGATGCCATCCGCTTCGCTTGTTCCCATTTACTCTTCGGGACGGGCTAAACAATGGCTAAACACTTTACCGAAAGGAACAATCACAACATGGAGCATTATGGCGGAAAAATTCCTGTTTGAAGTATTTCCCACCCGCTAAAACCGCACGATTGAGGAATGAGATCTCTTCATTCACTCAAGAGGACGATGAAACCTTTGTACGACACTTGGGAGAGATTCAAAGAATTCTTCGCGAAAATGCCCACATCATGGTCTTCCCATTTGGATGCAAGTCCAAACATTTTACAATGGGTTGCTCTCATCAACAAGGCGGATGATCGATCTTTGCGGACGGGGGGACATTGAATAATAAAACACCCGGCCGCCAAGATCTCATAGAAGGATGGCCATGAATGGCTATCAATGGCAATCCGTGCGAGGTAAACCTACTGTGAAACAGTGGGTGTTTATAATGCGGATGGTGGTGACACTAGCCGCACAAGTCGAAGCTTTGACCCAAAAGATCGACGATCTAGCGGCTCCTAAACCACCACCACCGCATATTTTATCTTGTGAAACTTGCGGAGGATTGCATAATCATCAGATCGCCCACACAATACCTCACACCGAACAAAGCTAATTACGTTGGGAATCAATACGAAATTACCCAAGTAATCCTTACAACAACACATACAATCTGGGTGGCGACAACATCCTAATTTCGGTTGGGAAACCAAGGCCAACCACGACCTAATCCCAATCCCGATCTACACACGTCTCCCTGGATTTCACCAAATCAAGGTAAGCCTAACTTGGAAGATCTTATAACAAAGTTTGTGCAATCAATGATACCCGATTCCAAAGGCGGTGGAAACATCCTTGAGAAATCAAGAGGCATCTATCCATAATCTGGAAAACCAAATAGGACAGATTGCAAAAATGATTTCCGAAAGGCCACAAGGAAGTTTGCCAGGTAACACCGAGCCAAACCTGGGGGAGCACGTAAAGGCACCATCGCTTTTCCACATGATCATGATTATGCCAACGCCACCATACGTAAATATGTGGAGGATGACATACCCAAAGAAAAACTCATGAAAAAGGAGGTCGCCGAATACAAGCCCAAAATCCCTTACCGGAGTCTAACCGAAGAAGATAGAAGGGAGGACAAATTTGGTAAGTACCTTGAGTCATTCAAGAAACTACATACTAATATTCCATTTGTTCAACCTCTTTTCAAAGCATGCTAAGGATCTAAATGACATCATTTCTAATGAAAATAAGCTTAATGAACTATCAAATGTGCAATTGAATGATAAATGTTCTTCCAATAATCTACCACAAAAATGTAATGATCCGGAAGTTTTATTATCCCTTGTACAATTGATGGTTTACTGTTGATAGAGCACTAGCCGACTTAGAGCTAGTATCAATGTGATGTCTTATGAAACATTCAAGCATATGGGATTAAGTGAATCAAACCTACTAGGATGGACATACACTTAGCCGATAAATCGATTAAACATCCTAGAGGTATTATTAATGATGTGTTAGTCAAGATCGATAAATTCACATTCCCAGTTGATTTTGTTATTCTTGACATGCATGATGATATTGAGGTTCCTCTAATTCTTGGGCGTTCTTTTTCTTGGCTACGGCAAAATCAATCATTGATGTGCATGAGGAAAATTAACTTTGAGGGTGGGAGATGAACAAGTAATTTTAAAATTCATGTTGATATTGAAAAGGATACTACTTGTTCGTTGCCGTTTCAATTTCGTTTGCACGATGAGACATCTAAAAATCTCTTGGAGAAAAGTGTTGTTCAAAGTCCATGTTGGAAGCTTATGCCCGAAAAGGGGACCTAAAGTTCAAAGATCACATTTTGAAGCATAAAGTTGGAGGTAATACTACTAAATACCTAAGGGATTTTCATAAGTCCAAAGCTCCACCCGACTAATCTCCACATTTGGGTAAACGGTCCAGCTATACGACTTTAAAGAAGCGCTAACCTGGAGGCAACCCGGCATTTACTTAATTTTTTTATTGCTTGGGGATTGAAAAAAACAATTGAAAAAAAAATTCAAAAAAAAAAAAAAAAACACGTCTGGCCGTGCTTAAAAAGCACGGCCGTGTTCACACCCACCCGCGAACACACCCTGGCCGTGTTCAAAATCCAAAGTTTTGTAGGAAAAATTAAATCGAACACGCCTGGCCGTGTTTTTCAAGCACGGCCGTGTTTTTCAAAAAAAAAAAAAAAAAAAAAAAAAAAAAATTTTGCCGAAAAAAATCGTCGAACACGCCCGGCCGTGCTTTTTAAGCACGGCCGTGTTTTAATTATTAAAAAAAAAACTCAAAAAAAAAAAAAACTCAAAAAAAAAAAAATTATATTTGATGATTTCACGGTATTCGAGTTGTGTATCCTTGATTAGGTATGAAGATGCCGATGAAGATCCCGTCTAAACAACCCAATGGTCGCCAATCCGATTTCACTCTTCTAGTAAGGTCGTATTTTTCTTTTCTACCTCTTTTAATTTTCTTCTAGTGTGGTTGATTTTTGAGTGTTTTGTTTGTGTTCCTTCATCTCTTTCTTTCACATTGAGGACAATGTGAACCTTTAAAGTTGGAGGTGGGTGCAATTACATTCTTAGTTTGTGTGTGCTTGCTTTTATTTTTAGTTTGTCGAAAAGAGGTAAAAATTTTTTTTTAACAAATTGAGTGTTTGCTAGTCAATAACTTAGCCCAATTACACCAAAATTAACTTTTTGGTTTATGTTTTTAATGTGAAGCAATTGATTGTCTAGAATAGATTGATGTAGATGTGTGCTAAATTTTGACGAGATTTCCAACTCCATAATACTTGATTTGTTAAGGCATTTACGACAAAGCTTAGTGTTATGAACGTTTGAGAATTCATGATTTAGTGGTGGTTAACTAGTTGTTATACCAAGCTTGTGAAAAAAAAACAACAACAAATGAAAAAAAAAGAAAAAAAAAAAGGAATCCAATCGAGGTTATACTCCTCTATTTGTTGTTGCTTAGTAACTAGGAGCATTCATGAGCCTCATGTTTGTCTTTTACGTAAAACTACGGCGACACAAATATGAGTATGGGAAACCACCCTAGAGTGTTTGAACGAAAATTCAAAATATAAACCTAGTGGAAGAATGCCTCGAAAGGACCTACAAAAAAAAAAAAATCGAAAGAGAGAATGTATATTCTGAATTCTCATTCCAATAAAAGTTCAAGAAGCTTGGTTATATGACTAGTAGGCTAACTACAATGATCCATTGAATTCTTGTATTTTCATGACATTATTGAATTGAAGTTATTCATAACTATCAATATTTGTGGAGTGATGATTTCAAGTTTGAATAATGCCTCACGATGTTACTGATCTTTCTTGACAATGATCGTTTTGCAAAATTGTGTTTTTACTGAATGGTTAATTCGGGTTGAGAAGGCTAAGAACTTGATTGCTTGTGTTCAATGTGTTGAAAAAAAAAAATCCTTGTGTGTTGTAATTTATTGAACCATTCTTATTGATTTAATGTTTTGCTTGAGGACAAGCAAAGTTCAAAGTTGGAGGTGGTTTGATAAGGGTCTTTTTATGCATGTTTTATGTGTATATTTAAGTATGATTTGAGTTATTTTATTGTTAGTTTCATAAATTTTTTATTGTACATGGTTCACATTACTCTGAGGTGCTTTTATTGGTGTAGATTGATGATTTGGAGCTGTTTTTGGTGAATTTTGGGCCATGGTTTCATGTCAAAACATACCCGGGGGTTTCTGGATGCAAAAACACTCAAAATCCCAAGCTAAACGCGTCATTTTTGGGGCCTTTTCAATCAAACACGGGCAGGGTGTGTTTTTAAGCACGGCCGTGCTTTTTAAAAGTCAAAAAACGAGCAATTTTTCGACCCCGACGTACCAAACACGGCTAGGCCGTGCTTTTCAAGCACGGCCGTGTTTGGAAAAATCCGCGAACACGGCCTGGCCGTGCTTTGAAAGCACGGGCGTGCTTTTCGTCCAGACTGGTTTTTCTTTGGCGGAAATTATGGAGACTTTCCCTTTGTGCTTTTTGACAACCTTTGAGCAACTTGTACACCTCATTTTGATGTACCAAGCTCTATTATTCCCTCAATTGTCATGTGGACACAATGATTCAACCAACTCAACAATGAATGTGCACACAATGATTCAACCAACTCAACAATGAATGTGCACACAATGATTCAACCAACAACCATGGAAGTGGAGCATTTGTTAGCATTATTGATGTGTTCTTTCACAAAGATGGTGCCTATAAAAGCCAAGAGTTTGAGTTGGAAAAATATATAATTCATGTAGTATTCATTGATAGAGAGATTCATTGTATATTCTAAGTTTCACAAAGAAAATACATTGAGAGGATAAAAGATAGGTAGAGTTGGAAGTTGAAGAGCAATAGAGGAGAAGGCTTGGAGCTCAACATCATTGCAATCAACCAAGGAGGAAGTCTTGTATTGGTCTTGAATAAGAGCTAAGTACACCATGTTCATTTTATTCATATCTTCTTGTGTAGTATACTCTTTTGTCAAAGCCATGTGTAGCTAAATTTCTAGTGTTTGAATGTAATGAACTCTAGAATGAATTTGTGATTAAGGTTTGTATGTTTTTAATAAAATCTTCATGTTTTGTGTGATTCACTTATATTATGCTTTATTCATTCAAATTGGTATATGCGCAATATTGATTTGAAGTTTATTTTTCATCCGGGAAATCAAGAGATTCATGGTGAAATAGAACCTATATAAGTGAAAAGAGTTTCATGCAATCCTAGATATGGGGCGACATAAATCTTCCGGATTAGGGTCAAACCTAATATGGGAATTCACAAATCGTTATAATCTTTGTCTTGGGGTTTTAACTAGAAAGAGATTTCAGTTAATCAACTTGAGATTAGAAGTTGTTCGCTCGATAGAGGTTTAACTTAAATCGAATTTCTACGGTCCATGAAACATGAGATTTTACTAAAAGAGGTTGGTTTTTGCTTAAGGGATTATGGTTGTATTTTTATCTTGTTAAATCACAAAAACATTCTAGAGGGATTTACATTCAAACACATTTCTAGCTCTTGATTTCTTAATTCTACAATCTATTTTTATTTGATCTTTTGTAAGTTGCAATTATTTTAAAATTCTCTATTTTTCATTTTCATTAAACAAACAAAACTCGAAAATTGCTAGATTAAATAACAAAAAGACGGTAATTATTAGTACTTATAATCCTCGTGGGAATGACACTCGGTACTTAATAATCTATACTATAAAATGATAGGTGCACTTGCCTATAGTTTTCTAGAGTAGCTTTTGAGCCATCAAGTTTTTGGCGCCGTTGTCGGGATTGTAATATTAAGAACACCTTATTTTTGTTAATTTAATCATTTTTTTTTTATTTTCATTAATTGTCTTTCTAGGTATCTATCTTTGTAAGTCTTGGATTATACTTATCCTCCTTGTTTACCACAAAAATACGCCTACTCGTCGCCGAATTTGGAAGCGCGAGACCGCCGGTAGCAACACGAGAGGAAAGTATTAGTACAGATCACGAGGAGGATACTAACGAAAGCAAGGATCCCGATATGGCGGATGAACAACAAAGAACCATGTACGCGACTACGCCAAGCCATCTATGGATGGTACATCGCCTAAGATCGTAAGGCCCATTTGTTGCGGCCAATAATTTCGAAATCAAACCGAATGTCATTCAAATGGTGCAACAATTTGTTCAATTTGACGGCTACCGGACGAAGATCCAAATAATCATATCGCGAATTTCCTCGAAATTTGCGATACTTTCAAAATAAATGGAGTCTCCGACGATGCCATCCGCTTATGCTTGTTCCCATTTACTCTTCTGGGATGGGCTAAACAATGGCTAAACACTTTACCGAAGGGAACAATCACAACATGGAGCATTATGGCGGAAAAATTCTGCTAAAGTATTTCCCACCCGCTAAAACCGCACGATTGAGGAATGAGATCTCTTCATTCACTCAAGAGGACGATGAAACCTTGTACGACACTTGGGAGAGATTCAAAGAATTACTGCGAAAATGCCCACATCATGGTTTTCCCATTTGGATGCAAGTCCAAACATTTTACAATGGGTTGCTCTCATCAACAAGGCGGATGATCGATGTTGCGGCGGGGGGACATTGAATAATAAAACACCCGAAGCCGCCAAGATCTCATAGAAGGGATGGCCATGAATGGCTATCAATGGCAATCCGCATTTGAGGTAAACCTAACAGAAAAAGTGGGTGTTTATAATGCGGATGCGATGGTGACACTAACAAGCGCAAGTCGAAGCTTTGACCCAAAAGATCGACGATCTAGCGGCTCCTAAACCACCACCACCGCATGTTTTATCTTGTGAAACTTGCGGAGGATTGCATAATCATCAGGACTGCCACACACAATACCTCACACTGAACAGGCTAATTACGTTGGGAATCAAGGCAGAAATTACCCAAGTAATCCTTACAACAACACATACAATCCTGGGTGGCGACAACATCCTAATTTCGGTTGGGGAAACCAAGGCCAACCACGACCTAATCCCAATCCTGATCTACACACGTCTCCCGGATTTCAGCCAAATCAAGGTAAGCCTAACTTGGAAGATCTTATAACAAAGTTTGTGCAATCAACAGATACCCGATTCCAGGCGGTGGAAACATCCTTGAGAAATCAAGAGGCATCTATCCATAATCTGGAAAACCAAATAGGACAGATTGCAAAAATGATTTCCGAAAGGCCACAAGGAAGTTTGCCAGGTAACACCGAGCCAAACCCAAGGGAGCACGTAAAGGCAATCACCATCAGTTTTCCACATGATCATGATTATGCCAACGCCACCATACAGAAATATGTGGAGGATGACATACCCAAAGAAAAACTCATGAAAAAGGAGGTCGCCGAATACAAGCCCAAAATCCCTTACCGGAGTCTAACCGAAGAAGATAGAAGGGAGGACAAATTTGGTAAGTACCTTGAGTCATTCAAGAAACTACATACTAATATTCCATTTGTTCAACCTCTTTCAAAGCATGCTAAGGATCTAAATGACATCATTTCTAATGAAAATAAGCTTAACGAACTATCAAATGTGCAATTGAATGATAAATGTTCTTCCAATAATCTACCACAAAAATGTAATGATCCAGGAAGTTTTATTATCCTCTGTACAATTGATGGTTTACTGTTGATAGAGCACTAGTCGACTTAGGAGCTAGTATCAATGTGATACATAATTATAGTAGATTGCTATTGAATCAAGCTCTTGATACCATGTTAGATTAATTTGTGTACATAATTATAGTAGAATTTTGGGAAGAGGATTTCATAGATGAACTTGCAAGAATGACAAGTCTTTTAATGATACAATACAAAACTAAATGGAGACTTGAACAATAAATACACAAACCCTAGCTAATGACTAATAAAGGAAAATACAAAACTACCCCCATAATATAAATACAATATAACTAACAAAAACATCCAACTCCAGGAAAGAGTATTTCGGCCCTGTTGATTCGATCGTCCAAAAAATAGTTCAGCGTCGTCCCTGCCACATTTTCGACAAAACACTTCATTCAGTTGTTGCATTTGTACAAGTCATTCCTCTATTAGCATGCACTAGAATATTTACCTAAAACTACTGCTACGCTTGATGTGATCACCTCAGTTACGGAAAGGCCGACGAACGCCCAAGCATATTGCATCGACAAATTCCCTCGGCTGAGAAATACGCCTCCGGCCATGGCAATCAAAACGCAAGGCCAATTATACTGCAACTTATTGTAACCAGTGACATCTCTCTACTTTTAGATTCCAATTAGCAGAAAAATGAGATTTGCAAAAACTTAGCCTTGTTTGTTTATGTTTCCAAAAGACTATTTCCATTTTCCAACTATTCATAAAAGTAGAATCATGTTTGTCCATAAAATTTCTAATGGAAATCACCATTTTCATTTTCTATTTTCCACATAAAACAACATCTCAAACCTATAATTTCTATTTTCAAACATATGCACTACCCTACATCACTCATCAATCACTATTATCATATTTTAACTCAATTATACATGTGGGACCTACAACTATCAACTTTATCTACTTAAAATATTACTAATTTAAATTATATCTATCTAATGGGACCCACCAACTATAATCTTACAAATATAATATTATATATTCAAATTAAAATATTGAAGTGGATCCACCACTACCAACTTTTCAATTATTATATACATAAAATAATATTTCAAAACTACTCAAACTAAACACAATCTCATTTCCAACCCTACATAAAACACATTTCAATTCATTCATCCAAACACAATCCCAATTTCCATACGAAACCAATAAATTCTCAAAATTTATTTCCAACTCCGTAAACCTGAAATGGACCATGGAAACATAAACAAAAACAGCCCAAATTTTGTTTGTTTATGTTTCCAAAAGACTATTTCTATTTTCCAACTATTCATAAAAGTATAATCATGTTTGTCCATAAAATTTCTAATGGAAATCACCATTTTCATTTTCTATTTTTCACATAAAACAACATCTCAAACCTATAATTTCTATTTTCAAACATATACACTACCCTACATCACTCATCAATCACTATTCTCATATTTTAACTCAATTATACATGTGGGACCTACAACTATCCACTTTATTTACTTAAAATATTATTATTTTAAATTATATCTATCTAATGAGACCCACCACCGCATATTACAAATATAATATTATATATTCAAATTAAAATATTGAAAGTGGACCTCACCACTATCAACTTTTCAATTATTATATACATAAAATAATATTTCAAAACTACTCAACCAAACACAATCTCATTTCCAACCCTACATAATATACATTTCAATTCATTCATCCAAACATACTTCCAATTTCCACACGAAAATCAATAAATTCTCAAAATTCTATTTCCAACTCCGTAAATTAGAAATGGACTATGAAAACATAAACAAACATGCCCTAAAAACCAATTCTTTTAAGCCAAAAATTGGAACCCACTATTTTTAAGTGATTGCAAACACTCCTATATACTCATTATGTCGAAAAGCCATGCCTGACATCAATATGCTACTACAAGATTATTTACTTATTTGTTTGTTTTGCTTTTCTTAAATAATAATTAAGTGAACATTTCCAGAATTTGTATATTAAATACTAAAATACTAAATCCTTAATCTTAACTTAATCCTTGCAAATTATCTCGAAGTACTAAGTCCTTTAACCTTAAACCTCACAAATTAACGAAGGTTAGTTTTTGTAATTATCCATGAAATATAAATGGAAAACGAATCCCTAAAATAGAAAATCAAAATTATCAGTAAGTATTTCTTTAAAAATTATCAGTAATATTTCTTCAATAAAGTTAATTAATGGATAGTAAACATAGACAAATTAACAAACATGTATAAAACCAATTAGTGAAGCTAACCTGAAAAAGACATCACTGAAATTTCACATTGAAATTTGAAAAAAATAAAATAAAATGGCGGGTGAAGACAATTCAATCCATCATTTCATACAAACTTAAACCCTTTCTCTCTCTATTTTTTTCCCTCCTTTTCTCTCTACAAACCCTAAAACTTAAACCCCTTCCCCTCCCTCCCCCCTTCCCAGCCGCCACCCTTCCCCCCCCTCCCCTCCTTCCCTTCTCCTCCTCCTCCTCCCCTTATCCCTCCCCTCTCCAACCATGTTTTATGGTGGAAGTCAATGAAGGCATATTTCTTGTGTTATCCTGAGGTGATCGGATTTTCCGATCGAGAGTGGAGGCAAGTCGGAGGTCGGAGCTACAAAGAGGAGAGTTAGAGCCGGGTAGGTGATGGGTTGCGGTTGAAGATCGGGTGGGGAGAGGCATTTTTCTGTTTTTTCGATTTTTTCTCGTATTTTTCTCGTTTTTTTTTTTTTTTTTTAGTCTTTATTTTACCTGGTTGATTTGCGAATCTCGTAGGCGGTCGAATTTCGTATTGCGTGCGTGATGTGTAGCTCGTGCCCGGATTTGTTCGAGTTGGGTAGTCTCCTTGAGGAGTGCGCTTAGTCCTCCTTTCGGAGGTGGTTTAGTTTCATTGTTTTGTGTTTTTAGTTATTTTTTTGTTTTGCTCCCTCGATTTACGGTAGTTATACCTCTCGACGGAGTTCTCCCTTGACATGTATCAATGTATGTATGTTCAAGGTGGCCATTTCTTGCCACCAACAGTGTAAGTTTTGTTGAGTTATGAATATATTTCTATCGTTTCAAAAAAAAAAAAAAAAAGCTAACCTGAAAAAGTTGAATGAAGAAATTGGGCATATTGGGCTTGGCATCACCAATCTGACCAACTGTAAATGTTATAAAACAAGCAGTCAATAAATTGGTGAAAGAATAATCAAGACAAATGTGCTGGGGCCTGGGGAGGCGTCCACTCCGCTCTAGCTGGGCCACGATTGCGGGCCATGTGCCCAAAAACACAAGCCCAACAAGCATGCATATTATGGCTCCTTCTTTGCTCTCAACCAAATACATTTAACATTTTTCCAAGCTTTTCAGTAGTTTGAGACTTTGAGTTTTCTAGTACACCAAAATTCCTGGAAATTGTTGTTAGGCTGTTAAAAATACAATCAAAAGAAAAATAGCAGCAATATATAAAAATGTGTTGAAAGAAACTGAAAATAGTGGTAATTAATATTAATAAAACCAAGTAATTATCACGAGCTTGTAACTCAAGTGATATCGCTCACCCTTTGTTATAAGGGTGTTGACTAGGGTTCAACCACGTATCTTTCGCTTTTCTTGGAATTTATCCTCCTCCAACCATTACTCCCAACTTATTAAAAAAAAAAAACAAGTAATTGAGATTAGAATGGATCTTTAAGATAATAAGATACACCTTTTTGTACAATATAATTGTAGGCAGTAATGATTTAATATTTGGCATGTAATATATAGTTGTTATATTTTTCTTTTACTACAAAAATAAAATTCTAGTTTATCGACATAATTTATCGACAAAATTTGTCGCTAAACTTTACAAATACCTCTGTAACACCAATAGATGAAATATATTGTTTCCCTAAACCATATTGACTAATTATCGATAAATCATCAATAATTTTTAAATTTATCGAGAAATATTGTAAGTATTTACCAATAAATTTTAGATTTTGTTAAATATTTATTTTACCTACACTTTACTATATATTTTTCTCAGTAGGTAAATTGGTTTTCATCTAGTTTGTAAACTCATGATCTTGTTTTTGATATTTTATAATAAATTGAAATTAAAAGAAAGGTTGCGCATGTGTGATATTTTTGTTTGTCATTTTATACTGAATTGAACATATGCTATTTATAGCAATAATGCCACACGTTTTGTACCTGCCCGGAGCATGTCACATGTATTGGGATTTTTTTGAATAATTTCTTGAACCTTTGGGTTCACCTCAGCCACTAGTTCGGTGATTGTGGGCCATTCTCATGGCTCCTCGAGATGGCCTATATATACACACATAATTTATTCTTAATTTGATTTGTAAACTTTATTTGATTGTTTCTATATATATACACGTCCGACTTATTAAGGGGATGGAATGATATCAGGGGTAGCCAGCCGCCAAAAATTTTCCCCCCTCATTTTCCCCTTACTTAATTATTTTTTCTCTTTAAAAAAACACATATAAATTTTTTTTAATTTTTTTCCACCAAAAACGGACAAAAAAAATTTGGGGTGTCTTAGGGGCCCCCGCCCCCTATCTACGCCTCGAATGATATGATCCCACATCCAATCGATCCATAAGCGATTCGATTAAGACTTAAAGTTAGAGTCAAACCTCAATTTTTTAAATAGCTTTTGTGATAGGGTTATAACTTTGGTTTGAATGTCTATCATTAGTTGATCATATTCATTTAAAAAGACAATTACTATATATTGTAAGCACCAGGTCCAGACAAATTCATTTTTAATGGCAATATAACTCTTGCCTTGAATATAAGAAAATAAGGGCCTATTTGTTTATGTTTCCATGGTTCATTTCATTTAAGGTTGGAAATAAATTTTGAGAATTTATTGGTTTTCGTGTGGAAATTGAGATTGTGTTTGGATGAATGAATTGAAATGTGTTTTATGTAGGGTTGAAATGAGATTGTGTTTGGTTTGAGTAGTTTTGAAATATTATTTTATGTATATAATATTTGAAAAATTGGTAGTGGTGGGTCCACTTCAATATTTTAATTTAAATATATAATATTATATTTGTAAGATTAAGTTGGTGGGTCTCATTAGATAGTTATAATTTAAAAATAGTAATATTTTAAGTAGATAAAGTTGATAATGGTGGGTCCCACATATATAATTGGGTTAAAATATGAGAATAGTGATTGATAAGTAATGATGAGTGATGTATGGTAGTATATAGGTTTGAGAATAGAAATTATAGGTTTGAGATGTTGTTTTATGTGAAAAATAGAAAATGAAAATGATGATTTCCATTGGAAATTTTACTTAACAAACATGATTCCACTTTTATGTATAGTTGGAAACCTGAAAGAGGTCATTGGAAACATAAACAAACAAGGCCCAAGCTTCTTCTTTATTAGCTTCCTGTTGGAAAACAAGAATTTTTTGTGTTTGGAAATGTCAACTTTTGCTTCCAATTCTACTTGATCGATTTAATCATAATCTAAATTAGGGGACGTAATGACAGAGACAGGAAGGGCATATTGGGCACGACCTAGATGCCTCCGCCTAAGCAATATTAAAAATAAATAAATAATATTTTTGATACTTGCAGATCCAGTACCACATACATATTGCAAAACTAGCCCCCAAAAATTTAATGCAAAACTCAAGTCCCACCCTAAAATCTAAATTCAATTTAAAAATCAAGAATGAAGGATGTAAAATTTTTGTGTTATCCTAAGATTGATGCTATGTTTAATATATTTATGATTTTTAATTTATTTTTGTGATTCTTATTTATCATTTATATACTTATTATGTCATTATTTTTTAAACTTTTATTAGTTATTTGTATTGGTAATTTATTATAATATGTATCTAAGTATCAAATATATTAAGAAAATAATATGTTTTATTAGTTTAATGGCCTAAGGATCCTAACTAAATCAATTTAAAAGTTTTGTTTATTGTGTCTATCTTACCGCACCATGTTTCACCTATTTTTAGTGTGTCGTGCTTGGGGCTTGAACTTATCTTGTCGAGTTGTTCAAACGATTTGCCACCCCTAAGTGCTATCAAGTATGAAATTAAAAACGTTATCTATGTTTTTAGCTTTTTATATTTAATTATTGGTTTCTTGTTATTTTGTGGCAAGAAAACAAATAATATTAAGAATAGAACATGTCAATTTGATTCCTAATATAAAAATACCACTGCATTTTTCTCCTATGAAGCAGTTTCTACTCTTTATTGACAAATAATGTAATTTTGTAATAATTTGTTATATATATATATATATATATATATATATATATATAGGGATTGGATCAAATGAGACCGGATAATTAGAATGAGGCAGTGTGGACTAATCCCGGCCACAAATCGTAATTTTAGATGGTTGGAATTTATACAAATTAATAATTATTTTTGATTTATTTTAAATCTAAAAGGGCACAATTGTAATTATACGATTACATGCCTTTTAGTAGGCAACACCGCAAAATCCTGGCCTCGTAATCGCATCAATTTGTTTTCACTTTCATGGAGCTTCGATGATTAATCGTATGAACTACGGATATTACTTTTTAATCGGATCTTGTGATGATCATCTCAAAAGCCAAAGAAACGCGCGTGGGCTTAGCCCCTCTTTTCTGCATAATAATAACTACATCTAATCAAACTTGATAAATGGGCTTTCTCGATCCAACTTCAAAAGTGGGCTTGCATAGTTTTAAATCGCCCCAAGCTCTTCAAATAATCAAAGTTAAATTCGGTGATTGATGATTGGTGAATGCTACTTGTTTGTTATGGCGGTTACCACCATCGCAAATCCTTTCTCGCATGACCAAAAAATTTTTCAAGCAATTCAATGCCTCCAAGTCAAAATTAATCATCACGCAATTGCGATCGTCAATAAGCTCCACGGAACAGGGATAATTCTCGTGGTGTTCGCGAAAATTTCTCCGTCGTCCACAATCGATAATCCGCCGGATGGATGCTTGCATTTCTCGGTGCTTTCGGAGCGAATGAGAAGGAGGCGCCGGTGGTTGAGATCGACCGGGCGACGCCATCGCCGCCGGTTTCCTCTGCACCACCAGATTACCCAAAGGCGTGATCCTAACTCACAAAAGCCTAATCACGGCGTCGCGCGACAAAGTCGACGCGAGAAATCAATCTATACTTGAAGCTAGCGACGTCGTTTTCTGCGTTTCCGCCATTGTTCCACTTATACTCGTTGAATTATGTGTTGATGTGCTCGTTGAGAGCGGTGCGGGGTTCTCACGATGCGAAATTCGAGATCGGTTCGCTTTTGGAGCCGATACTGAGAGCACGTAGTGTCGATGGCGGCCGGTGGTGCCGCCGTGGTTTTGGCTTTGGCGAAGAATCCGATGGTGGATAACTTTGATTTGAGCTCGATTCGAATGGTGTTGTCGGGGCAACGCTCCTAGGAAGGAACTCGGCGGCGCTACTCACCGTGTGCGGCAGCGGTGTTTGATTAATCTCGGGTTTTTCGATGTGTACTTAGATGTGTTTTACTATGTAATTAGTTAATATTTGATGTATGTATTTATATATATTTCGATGCATATTTAGGAGATTTCATTGTATACTTATATGTTTTTCGATGTATACTTAGATGTGTTTTCTTTGTATAAATAGTTAATTTTTATGTATGTATTTATGTTGGTGTATACTTATATTTTTGTTGTATACTTATATGTGTTTGTTGTATACTTATATGTGTTTTGTTGTATAATTATAATATTGTTTGACAATTGTAATATGCAAAAATTATGTTAAACATACATCAAAATAGTGTTAAGTATACATCAAATATATGTTAAATATACAACACAATAATGAGCATGATTTTTTCTCTCTAATTGATTTATTTAATCCACTATTCCCCACATGTTAATGGCGTGATTCTCTCTATATAAATGATTCTTTAACTAATGGTCCCCACATATTTTTGTTTGACCATTTTAATATACTGATAAAATTATGTTAAACATAAATCAAAAGAGTGTTAAGTATACATCAAATCATTGATAAGTGTATAAAGATAACGCATGGTAGAAAGCACATGCGTGATTTTCTCTCCGGTAGCGATTTTCTCGCGATTTTCTCCCCCTAATAACTGATTCCATATTTGGATGGTCCCCCACATGTTTGTTTTGACAATTATACCTTTATTTTGCCTTAATTAAATGTTTAATGTAATTTTAAGCCCTATTTATTTTAGCCATTAATATAGATAAGGAAGGGTTGAGATGAGTCCACATTGTCTCACTATAATATGTGGTCTCATTGTATCCTCCCCCTATATATATATATATATATATATATATATATATATATATATATATATATATATATGGGGGAGGATCAAGTGAGCACCATGTCTCTGGTGAGACACAATGGACTAATCTCAACCATCCTCCACTATTAATCAATGGGTATAATTTAATGGATAAAAAATATATTAAAATATTAATTTAATCAATATAAGGGTAGTAGGTAAAAAATAACATAACAAGTTAGTTACAAAATGGAATCAAATCTCTTTCTCTCATACATCTTCCAATTTTCCCAATCTCACGTCTCTTTCTTTCTTTCTTTTCTCTCTCTCTCATTCCTCCATTAACGCAAATAAAGAAAACTCGTGAAGAACTCGAAAATTACGAGAAAAAACAAGAAAAATCGGTGCAATATTACGGAGAAATAACGAATGGTGAGTTCAAAAACTAAATATGCAACAAAACTCAACTAAATATGCATTATCTCGAAAATTATCTATGCAACATAAAAAAAACTAATATGTAGTACAAAGATATCCAACAATGAAAGACGCCATAAACTATGCAACAAAATCAACTAACTATGTATTATCTAAAACTATCTATGCATTGTGGAATAACTAAATATGCGACATTATGTAACATCCCATTTTTATAATTTCCAAAAGCAACATCCCATTTTCATAACTAAATATACATTATATTGAACCTATTTATGCAAATCGTAGTATAACTACATATGCGGTACATTATATTCAATTATATCTTGTTTCCGAAAAAAGAGCCAACAAAATAACTAAATATGCATTATTTGATGTCTAATTATGCGAGAAGAACCCTAACTATGTTTGAAAATAAAAATATTTGGAAAGAAAACAGGTTCCTTAAATTCCGCCACAAAATCCTAAGCAGTGTCAATTTCACCATAAAATCCGGGACCACTAATTTGAATTACAAAATTACAATCTTACCCTTAAAATCAAAAAAATTAGGCAATAATTAAAAACCTGAATTAATCACATCCCTTCATTTTTTAAGATCAATGGGTAAAATGAGTCCACACTGTCTCACCTAGGGAGGGTGGTCTCATTTGAACCAAATCCTATATATATGTATATATTCTTTGTTTTATATATAGATAATTTTTCTAGTGGAATTTTAACTTCTTAAATTTCACCCTACTACTAATTTCTGGATCCGCCATCTGCGTGCATGTGAGATCTTTTATTCCCTACGGTGTTTTATTTCATCACATAAATGCAATGTCTATACAATGATATCATTATTGTACACGTGACAGACAGTCACATAATGTATTTAAACACCAAGGAATTGGATATCAGGACCGATAAGCTTGACGAACCAAATTAGTTACATTATTATTAGTACATCCATTAGTATTTACTCATCAATTTAAATCTTTTTATTACAACACAGAGCACTAGTTTCTATGAACTGCTAGTTTTTCGATGCCCGGATGATGCAATAAGCACTGCTACTGCCACAATAAACATAAGCAACATGCTCACCAGCAAAATATAGGTCCGCCTGGACGATCTCCAGTACTCCCCAAAAAATAGAACACCCCAAAAGGTGCTCACAAGTGGGAGAGCCTGCAAATTTTCATTTTTCAATAGGCATAAAGTACAATATCACAATTATTTTGAGGGATAATTACAAAAAGTACCCCTCAAGTTAAGCTTAATTACAAAAAAAAAACAATTATCTTTTAAAATTACAAATATCCCTTGAACATTTATTTCTATTTTACAAGTTGCACCATCAGGAAGTGGATATTTGTTACGTAAATACAAACCTCAAGGGGGCAGGGGCTTGTAATTTTAAAAGATAACTGAAATTTTTTGTAATTAGGCTAAACTTCAGGGATAGTTTTTGCAATTAGCCTTTATTTTGATGGTTAATTAACTAACCTGAACACAATCAGCTGCTGCATAACCTGCAGCTTGGCCTCCCATGAACTGCAGGCCATTGCCTAGTCCACATATTACACCGGCCAAAAACGCCCAGTTTCTTCCGTTCCAATCTTTAAGGTACGATTTTAAGGGCGATCTTGGCAAGTTGAGAACAGGGCGGTACAAGAACCAGACGTTTAGGAATAATGCAATGACAAAAAAGGACAACGAGAAGTAGAAGAATGCGGTGTAGACAACCAGGTTTGCTACACCCCGTTTCATCATGTGCCACTGATTGTTCGTAGCTAAGTTAAACGCAGGTGAGAATAGAGAGTAACACACGCCGGCAAAGAAAGTTATGCTCAAGCCTAACCAAATACTCTTTCCGAAAACCTGCTCAAACATAATTTCTTGCATTAGGACTTGTATGAACTATGAAGTGGAAGACACGTTTAAACAAAAAAGGAAACATCAACCTTAATTGCTCTGTTGTTCTCAAGCTCGATGAGATGGTGCGCAGATCCGACTCTTGCTTTATCCTCTTTGTTACTTCCATTTTCGAGGTCCTTCATGCCATCTACTGTCAATGATAATTTCAAAAATTACCCCCGATGTTTACCCTAGTTACAAAAAAATCCATTTATCTTTTTAAATTACAATTACCCTTTAATGTATTACAAACACCCCCTTGTTTGTTTTTGCTTAACAAATACCCCCCTTGAGGGTGCTGTATATTAGAAAAAAAAATATCACAATTGATAATGTTGTCATTAGACAATGAGAAAATTTTGTGTTTTTATAATAAATATCTACTACTACTGAAAATATTTGTTTTATAAAAGTTTAACTCTAGATAAGTTTTACCCCACAAATCATCTAAATACTAACATATAATAATTTACCATGTGAACACTTTAAATATAACCCTACATTTGATCATAAACATATCATTTGTTAATTTTCATTTTCTATTTCAAAATATGGATAATTAATTTTTTACATATTTGTAATTTTGAAAGATAGCGAGTTTATTTATTTTTATTTAGACTGAACTTCAAGGGTATTTTTGTAATTATCCCTCATAGTAAAAAAAGAAGAGATAGAGGATGGCATACACATACCTTTACATGAATTAGATATCACTTCTGCCCTGCTAATCATATCAAAGAGTACCTTTTGTATTAGGAACCAATGCCAAATGTAGTATTTTCTTGGCAGTTACATGTTATAACAACATAAATTTCAGTAACAACAGGTCTTATGATCATACCGTGCGCCATCTGTGCAATGATCAGACAAGCCTCCGAGTTTTGCTGCATTATCAGCTGCATTGGACGAGTGAACAGCAGATCCGAGGCAAACTGCAATGAGGAAACATCCAACTCCAGGAAAAAGTATTTCAGCTCTGTTGATCCGATCATCCAGGAAATAGTTCAAGGTTGTCCCTGTCACGTTTTGACCCCAAGACATTTATCGGCATGCATAATTCTTACCATTTGTGTAATTTATAATGCAGGCCATTTTTCTATCAGCATGAAAAATTATTTGGTTCTCGGAAAAAACGGAGTACCTAAAACCACTGCTATGCTTGATGTGATCACCTCAGTCACTGAGAGGCCGACAAAGGCCCAAGCGTACTGTGTCGACAAATTCCCTAGGCTGAGAAAAACTCCTCCAGCCATGGCAATCAAAATGCAAGGCCAATTATCCTGTAATTATAATCAAGGAGAAAAACATTGTCCAAATAAAACACATTAAACAAAGTGAATAACCACAGGACAGCCGATATTTGAACTATTCGAAGATCCATATTTCAAACTTTTGACCTTTGTTAGAACTAAGATTCACCGTGTCGTTTTTACTCATTTCTTTTGCTTTCATTGGAAAATAAGGAAGTATATAGGTAGGGATTGCTTGCGAAAAAATTTCATTTTCGTTCCGCTACAAAAAATCTTTTTACCCCAAAATATGAATGCTTATGGAAATTTTCAACAATACACTATTCATTCACTTTCATTTTTTTTTCTCCCACTAATCACTTCTACCAATTTTTCAAAAATCCATCAAATCACCAATCATTATTACACATCCTCCCACAAATTTTACTATTTACCCACTCACACATTTCTAACTACCAATCATATTCAATTACTATTTACTCTTTTATATCAAATCAACTTTCATCATTACTTTTTCATCTCATAACCAATTACAATCTCAAATTCATCTTTTTTTCCCAAATTTTTTTACCACTATTCTCTAGCAAAAGAAAATTTTCAAAATGAAAATACATCCAATCGCTACCTTAATTAGGCATTTCCATAACTCCAATTCTAACTTCCTCCCAAAGTAGAATGAAATACTAAATCCTTAATCCCATCATCGCAACATCACCATATTCACCAGTAAACATTCTTTAAAAAAAGTGTAGGGATGACTACAAAAATTACCCTTATGGTTTGGTCTAATTAAAAAAAAACACCAGTTACCTATGTAAGTTACAAATATCTCCTTAAAGTTTGTATTTACCTAACAAGTACCTCCTCTGTGAGGGTCTAATTTGTAAGAGAGAAACAAACTACAGATAGCTGAGTTTTATTCGTAATTAAGCTAAACCTCAAGGGTAGTTTTATAATTAACCCAAAAGTTTATTAGCAGACACAGAAAAACAAACATGAAGCTAAATCCATATCTTTCAGTATTTCTTGTCACTGCCAGCCCCTGTACCTGAGAAAGTTGAGTGATGAAATTCGGCATATTGGGCTTGCCATCACCAATCTGACCAACTGTAAATGCTATAACAACAGCAGTCAACAAATTCGTTAAAGAATAATCAAGGTAAGTGTGCTGGGGTAGCCGCCCACGCCTCTCCAACTGAGCCAGGATTGCAGGCCATGTGCCCAGAAACACGAGCGCCAAAAGCATACATGCTATGGCTTCTCCCTTGCTCTCAACCAGGTACATTTTTTTATTTTCTTGCAAGCTTATCAGCAGTTTCTCAGTACAAGAAAATGCCTGCAACATGTTTGATAAAATGAGTAAACAAAAACAAGTCAAAAAAGTCAGGCAGGATTGGAAAACACACACACAAATGCACACCCAGGTCCCAGTGTGTGTATGCTATTTGTCATTTAACTGAGTTTAGTATATGCTTGTTTTCGTAATTTTCCGAATTCAAAGACCCAAGTTCTTGAAGCAATACGTCGACAAAGCCCATGAGCAAGAAAGTCAAATCCCATTTGCGTGGAATGAAGAAAAGAATAACAAATGACAACTGATAAGTGGACTTACCTGTTATGATATTGGGAGTAAACCTTCAGAATTTTGACTCAGGCATTTTATCAGTAACATAGGGTTTATTGGGGTGAAGAAAATCGTTATAAGAAAAAATCATACTTATAAGAACTATAAGAGAATATAAGGTTCAAATCTTATTAAATTTTGACGTATCTGCTTAGGATCATCAGGAACAGATGGCAATGCCACCGTAAACCGTCTGAACTCTTTTATTGACTTGTGATTATCTTAGTTTTCTTCCCGGTTGAAGGGAATAAAAGGTGGTGAGGTGAAGAAATCTATAGCCATCATAATTTCGACAATAACTGTGCTCCAATTTCATTAATGCACTAACTTTTCTCTCTCTTCTAATTTCTCATGTTGCTGTAAACAAGAAGGCTTTCGGTACGAGTTTCAGTGCAAAGTAAAGATTTGAAGGCATCTCTCTCTGTGTGTTTTATGAACATATAGTGCCAGAAATATAGGCATCTCTGTGTGTTTTAATTGCAAAATCGATCTTTAATTTCGGGCGGTGGCATTTTAGGGCTTCTATTTTTCATATTTGCAATTAGGGTTTAATTTGAAATAACTAGGCACGTTATGTAATTTTTGGCCGAAATTTCAAAAAATTGACAAAATGCTGACATGGTTGCCACATCACCATCCAAGTCGAGGGATTTCCAAAATTTCAGAGGAATTATTGATTGGAAATTGAAAATACCGGCCAAATTTTGATCATCAATTTTGCCGGAAATTTGGGGATTTTCAATTTTGAAATATCCTCACCACCTCAACAACGACGACACATGTATCCCAATGAGCAATTCCACATGAAAAATGAATACTCCCAAATTGGGGTGATGAGGTGGCAACCACGTGGGATCAATCTTGTGCTCCAGTAGTTGAGACGTGTGTTGTAAGGACGAATGACCCGGGTTTGATCCCATACGAGTGAGTGTGTCCCCTCCCCAAATTCCCCCTCATTGTACTAAAAAAAAATGGCAGCCACGTCAGCAATCCGACCAATTTTAGAATTTTCCACCCAAAATTTGTTAAAAAGTAAAATATGCAATACGTATCCATTTCTTGTTATTTGTCAACAACTCACATACAAAAGTAGTGGCTGGAGATTATAGTCACCAACCCAACTTCTAACGGTATGATTGATTATTAGTTGTACCTAACCTACTTCATTAGTGGTGAAGTTTTTAAATTAGCAAATTGTTGAATGTTAAAGCCTATAAATAGGTTGGTTGTATCTGGATTTCCAAATCAATTCGAGTGAAGAAAAACAAAGTCAATCTAAGGCTACTTAGTGTGAGAAAAATTGTGAAGAAATTTGTAGAAAAAATTGAGAGTATTTTCTAAATTGAATTGTGAAGAGGTTATATTTTTAGCGAGCAAATACTTTAGCCTCCAATTTATTTTTTACCTCTCTCATATTTTTACATTTATACTTGTATACCCAACAATTGTGGTATCAGAGCCACCCATTGGCCTGATAACCCTTCTTATTTGCAAAAAACTGGCATCAACCAGTTCCACTGAACTTGCATTCATATATTCCCAACAAGATGTTCATATCTTTGTTGGTCAAGATTACAAACTATGGAGCGTTCTAATGCGCATGTTGTTTGTGTCCCATGAACTTTGGGATATTGTTGAAGATTGGTAGAGTACACATACTCCAGAGGAGGAGCCCGCACTAACCGCCACAAAAAAAAACATAAGGAGAACAAGACCAAAGATGCAAGAGCCATGTCCTTTATGCACCAAAGGGTAAGTAAAGCGTATTACGGGGGCGAAAACATCAAAAGAAGCATGGGAAGTTTTAAGAAAATAATTTGGAAGCTATGAAAAGGTTATCTCTATTAAATTGCAAAATTTATGGCGAGATTTTGATAATTTGTCAATGAAGGACAATGAAAATGTCCAAAAATATTTTCTCAGAGTGTCTTCTGTAATCAATCAAATCGGAGGATACAATGATACCATTGAAGACAAAAAGATCGTTAAAAAGTGCTATGAAGTCTGCCAGCAAAGTTTGAGCATATTGTTGCTGCTATTGAAGAATTCAAAGATTTATCCACACTATCTTTGGATGAACTCATGGGATCACTTGAAGCTCATGAAAAAGAATGAGTAGATTCTCAAATCAAAGATTGGAGCAAGCACTTTACAAGTAAAAACTAATACTTGAGGAAAAAAAAAAATGGCGAGCAAGAAATGCAAAATAACTCGGCACATCGGTACAAGAAGAGGTCGCGGCAGCCACCAGGCACGAGGACAAGGAAGGCGAGATGCATTCAATCGAGAGAAATTCAAATTTTTTATTTGTATTCTTTGGATATGTAGAAAGAATGACCACAATACCAAAGATTGTCGTTATAAATGCAAAAGATACGAAATGCAAATTATTCTCAAAGAGACTATTGGCATAAAAATGATGGAGATACAAATTAAGCCAACTTATCCTCGAAGAAAAAGAGCTAATCATGTATATTTTTTCATGTTTGAATTCTCAACATCAAATTGAGAATATTTGGTATGTGGAGCTAATCGGTATACTTTTTATGTTTGAATTCTCATTAGCAAATTGAGAATATTTGGTACGTGGGCGATGATTACAACAAATTGATCACATGTGTGGAAACAAAAAAATATTCGTAAATCTCGATGAATCATATTCATCCCGAAGTAAAGCTTCGGAGATGGTCACGCAAAATTACCGAGAAAATGAGCAATATTAGTCCGCACAAAAGAAAGTAAAATGAATATTATCAAAGATGTATTTTATGTACCGACTTGACTCAAAATTTATTGAGCATGGGTCAACTCCTGGGAAAGATTACATGGTGGAGTTGATAATGACATTGTATCATTACTAACAAACAAAAAGAATATCACAATGGCTATAATTAGATGAGTTCAAACAAAATCTTTCCTCTTAATTTTCCATTGACTAAGAAAATTGCACTTCAATGTACCACATAAGAAGAACATAATCTTTGGCATTTGAGGTATGGACATTTGAGCGATAAAGGTTTAAATTTGTTGAAAAAGAAAAATATGTTTTTGTCTTCCTAATAATCCAAATCGAGACAAGACATGTGAATGGTGTTTTCTAGTAAAATGCACTATTTGCCATTTCCAAAAACATCATCACCGAGCCAAAGCTCCTCTCGAGATAGTACATGCATATATTTGTGGGCCAATACAAACACCATCCCTCAACAACAACAAGTCTTCATATTATTCGTTGATGATTTTTCCGAATGGTGTGGGTTTACATTTTGAAGCAAAAGTCAGAAGCTTTTCCAAAATTTCTGGAGTTCAAAAAATATGTGGAAATCAAAGTGGCGAGAAAAATGAAGGCTCTACAGACAAATCGAGGAGGAGAATTCATCGAAAAATCATTCTTGGACTATTGCAAAGAAAAAGGGGTCAACAGACAACTAATCTATGATTCATTCTGACCCACAACAGTATGGCGTTACATAGCGCAAAAATTGCACAATAGTCGAGATCTCATGGAGACAAACAAAGGACTTCTAAAAACATTCTGGGCAAAAGCAGTAAATGCGGTAGTCTATATTTTGAACCGTTCACCAACAAAAGTAGTTCTAAATAAGACATTGTATGAAGCGTGGCACCAAAGAAAGCCACAGGTAAACCATCTCAAAGTTTTTGGCTCATTTACCGCTTATTCTCATATTACATCTCAACAAAGAGAAAATTTGATGAAAAGTGAGAAAAAATGATCTTTGTTGGTTATAGTGATGAATCGAAAAGATATTGTTTACTAAACTCAAAGACAAATGATTTTATTATTTCTCAAGATATCATTTTCGATGGAATGCAGTTATGGAATTGGAATGAAAATGAAAAAAATGAAAAAGATTGTATATTTGCCTGGAACATTGCCTACTTCAACAAGTCATGAAGATCAACCAAGCACTAGCTCAATTTCGATCCGACCAGTTCCCCATGATCATCCGAAGAATTCTATCCGAGAATCGAGAGTCGATTAGAAGGGTAAGAAATTTAAGAGAATTATACGAAACTTTTGATGTTGCATTTTTTTGCTTCTAAGCTTATGAAGACGTTGCTAAAGAAGAAGTTTGGCAACCGCAACGCAATGGACAAAGAAATTGCAAGCATTGAAAAGAACAATACTTGGGAGCTCGTAAATCTTCCGGAGGAAAAAGTGTGTGAGCGGGGTCAAATGGGTATACGACCAAGTACAAAGAAGATGACTAAATTCACAAACACAAAACCCACTTAGTTGAAAAAGGGTATTCTCGGCAACCAAGAGTTGATTTTAGTGAGGCATTTGAACCGATTGCTCGAATGGAGACAATACGAATTGTCATATCCATTTGCAACACAATTTGAGCTACCCGATCTACCAAATGAATGTTAAATGAGCATTCCTCGGTGGTGACTTGGAAGAAGAAGTGCACGTGGAACAACCAAAAGGCTACATTGCCCACGGTATAGAAGATAAAGTCTCTATCGACTCGAAAAAATATTATATGGATTGAAGCAAACACCAAAATACTCGAACAATGAAAGATTGACAAGTACTTTCAACAAAATGATTTTAAAAAAGCGAGTGAGTCGTCATTATACGTGAAGAAACAAGGTGCACAAGATTTTCTAATTGTTTGTCTTTATGTAGTTGACTTGATCTATCTGAGGGACAAATGCGGCATTGATGCAAGATTTCAAAAAGCGAATGATGAGCGAGTGCGGAATGACCGACTTGGGTCTCATGAATATTTTCTTGGAATACAAGTTCGACAATCAAAAGGAGAAATTTTCATTTCTCAAGAAAAATATCTTGAAACATTGTTGAAGAAATTTCGGATGAGCAATTGCAAGCCAATCTCAACTCCACTCATGATCGATGAAAAATTACAATTAAATGATGGTGCAACTAAAAGGTGATCCAAAGATGTCGCGGCTTAGTCGGATCATTGATCTACTTGGCGAATACAAGGCCTGATATTATCTATCCAAATAACCTAATTTCAAGATTCATGCATGATCCAAGCAAGCTACATTATGCGATGCAAAAAGAATTCATCGATACGCTTCAGTGCGAGAAAACTTGGCATCAAATATGTCAAAAAAAAAGATAATAAGCTCATTGGATATACATATAGTAACTGGGTTGGGTCACTTGGTGATCACAAAAGTACATCTGTGTATGTATTTTTCCTTGGCTCAAAAATTATATCTTGGTCATCAAAGAAACAAAAGACAAGTGTCACTTTCATCAAAAAAAGAGAATACATCACATGGCCCGATGCAACTTGTCAATAGGGATGGCAATGGGTGGGTCGGGGTGGCGAGAAACTAGACCCGTCCCATGCTTAGAATGGGCGGGGGGCGGATGGGTCGACCCACCATGGGTTCTTGGCGGGCGAGTCGACCCGCTACGCACCGTTTTAAATTAAATTATGAAAAAAATGGGAAAATATATATTTATAAAATATTATTTATAAAATTTATTATTATCAATTTATAAATATTAGATATAATATAAAAATACATAAAATTATATTATAATATATATTATATATGCAAAATATATATCAAAATATATTTTAAAAATAAAAATACTTTGGGTTTGACGGGGCGAGCATGGCGGGTACGAGGCGAAGTGATACTCGGACCCTGTGCACTACCCTGCCCCAATCGTGGGCGGGTGACCCAAATGGAGCGGTTCAGGATGGGTACCCGCGGGTCGGGTCAAAATTGTCACCCCTACTTGTGAAGCAGTATGGCTCAGAAGAATTGTGGCTAATTTTTCAGCAAAGCTAAGAGACTCCTACAATAATTTTATGTGACAATATGTCAACTATTGCAATGACAAAAAATCTATTTTTCCATGCAAGGTCTAAGCACATTGAACTTGGTCACCATTTCATCAGAAGTCTTATGAATAATCAAGAAATTCAATTAGAGTTTGTAACACAAATGAGCAATTAGCAGATAGTTTTACTAAAACTGTGAGCCTTGAAAAATTGGAGCAACAATGAAAGAATGTTCGAACACGAAATAAGAGGGTGTTAAATAATTTGCAATACATGTCCATTTCTTGTTATTTGTCAACAACCCACATACATAAGTAGTGGCTCGAGATTATAGTCACCAACCCAACTTCTAAATGTATTATTAATTATTAATTGTACCAACCCACTTGATTAATATTGAAGTTTTTAATTAGAAAATTATTGAATGTTAAAGCCTATAAATCGGCTAGTTGTATCAACATTTCCAAATCAATTTGAGTGAAAAAAAACAATGTCAATCCAAGGCTACTTAGTGTGAGAAAAATTGTGAAGAAATTTGTAGAAAAAAATTAAGAGTATGTTCTAAATTGTATTTTGAAGAGGTTATATTTTTAGTGAGCAAATATTTTAGCCTCCAATTTATTTTTTACCTCTATCATATTTTACATTTACACCCTTATACCCAACAAAATTAGCATGAATGTGCTGAATTTAAAGACCTAAAATGCAAATTGAAAAAACAAGGTCCTAAAATGCCACCACCCCAAAGTTACAGGTCCAATTTTGCAATTAAGACTTCTACAAAATAAAGAGTGTTGAAGAAGAATTGGGTCCTTTCAGTAAGATCGACTTGACACTGTCGTTTGTTTGTTTAAATTACTTAATTATGATACTAGTTATTTAATTGTGAGTGTCGTTGATGGACTTCAATGTATGTTTCTTTCTCCATCAGTGTGATGGTCTCTTCGGTTATCTTCCAGCCTGTCAATCCTTTCTTCTGTTCTAGTGAAGTCACGGGCATAGGTCATCCACATTTGGTGGAGCTATAATGAGTCTTCCTGCAGCTGTTGTTGCGTCATGCTATCGCAGGTGTCCCCGGGATGACCTCTTTCGATGAGCTTGAAGGGCTTCTTGAATCTTGAGTCATGTGGACTTCTTTAACTTGTAGAGCCTCTCGAGGAATAGGAGAGCGAATGCCCCCAGGGGAGGGGGATCTGTCATCGTCTTCACGATGGTCTTTCTTCTTGCCTGGTGTTTCCCGCTCTGGAATTGGCAGCTTGGGAGTTAACCCCGTGTGCCTGTGACCTTATCTGCATTCTCGTGTCTTGGTTGTTCCCACATACGATGCCAAAGTGATGTTGTTTTAAGATTAGATGGCTCTAAGTCAAGTTAATTGAGTCTAACAGCCCAAATTCCACCGAGAAACTAAGCAAAATCTTCGAGTGATAACTAGCCTACAAAACGTAAGATAAAGTTAGGGGTTCCTTGGGATGGTCCCAGGGGGACCCCTCCGATGCTTAAGCCAGAGATTGTAGGAGAGAAAAAACTAAAGCAAAAGACAGTAATTTAGAATCATTAATTGAACTTTTTTTACAAACAAATATGGAGCGACCTTTTATACCTGAGATGATGGGCCGCATGGGCTTAACGTAATAATGTGTGTCGCTTGGGCTATTGTAGGCCGCTCGAGATGTAAAATATAAATAGTGAACTGAGGCTCATGGGCTGCTCAATAATAGTTTGGGCCTCATAGTCCAATTGATAACATTTGAATCCAATAATGAATATTCATGTGTGAATAATTAAATAATGATATAATTAAATAAGATAAATATAATTATGATTTACCCCCAACACACATAGTTTAGAAAAGAGGGAAATACTAACTTATTTCTTGTAGGTATACAATACTTTTGAACAAAGTATCTTGCCAATAATGCCTAAATACTAGCTGAAAAATAAAAGATATAAATAAAATATTATTTATTGAATAGCCGAGCAGGACTTGTGGTCGGGGAATGTACTGGCAGAGTTTCGAGTACAATATTTTTATATAAGGATTTTATATTGTCTTTGTCCTCATAAATGTGATCTATTTATAATATTACATTGAGTAGACTAACAATCATTATAACTACAATTTGAGTGGGGCACTTGTCATTTTCTTGTTGTGCATGAGTTGCATGGTTGACATGTGTCAAATAATATTTGTTGAGTTGTCTTGTTGTTGTCCGCCTGGGATTGCAGCTCGGTCATCATTGACTTTTTAGGATGAAGTTTCTTAGTCTTAAAATGCCTTCCTGGGCCGGGCTCTGGTCGGCTGACATTCTTTTTGCGGATGGATCTTCTATTTCAAGATGGTGTTTTATTCATTATTCCATCTCACGGATAATTGCCACATGTATATAAGTTACCATATTAATTTTGGAGCATAAATCAGGCCGAGATTATGGGGTTTTAATATGGTAACTTATATGCATGTGGCAATCATATGTGCGACGAAATAAGAGATGAAATACCATCTTGGAATAGAAAATCCCATCCGTCTTTTCGTCTTTGAAAACCTGGTTCATCCACGTCGTAGGTCTTGAATTGGCATGTGTGCATGTATGTCGGCTACTTTCGCGTATCATTAGTGGCCCCCAAGTTCGAGACCGTCGAGGAGATACACGGAGGCGGGCTAGAACTTGAAGAGAGAAAATTCGAGTGGAGTTGAAAAGACTGACAACTGTCACTATCATTATTGTCATTATGGAGACATTAATTGTAGATAATAATGGCTCGACACGTGTCAGTTGGTGATTGAGTCGTGGGAACACGGGAACATAAGCGGAGCGCCTCTTCAAAACCTCACCTATAAAATAGGTGCCAAGGTTACTTTTGTTCACTTTTTATTGCAACAATTTAACTTTTCTAGAGAAAATCATCGAGTAAACGTTCTAAACCGACCACGAGTAAGCAACCTTCTCGAGGTTTCACTAGGTAACCTTTTTTTTCTTTTTTAATTATGCATGCTTATCATTCCAATAGCTATAATAGGGAATATAGTGTAGAGGTCCAAATAGTAGACCCACCCACCGGCATCGAAGTGTCAAGGGGTGATAGTGCGATGGAAATTTTAGACTCGGACTCGGGTTCCGGGTGAGAGAATCCACATGAGGAGTAAGGGAATGAAATTTTATCTCCCATTCCCTTGTCCGTAATACGTGGTGGGAGAATGTATAGTCTGAGGATTTTCCTCTGCAGGCGGGCGAGACAACTGGCGGAAGCGGAGAGGGGTGGCGAGGCGGTTGGCGCGAGCGACGAAGCGAGGGGCAATGTGTAGGCCTTCGACTTTAGGTCAAGAAATCGAAGAACGCGAGGTCCAAGTTGAAGGCCTCCAAAAATACCGTCGGTGGTGAGATATCGACACCGAGATGAACTTCATCACTTGCATCTTGTTTTTAGTCGACATGGATTCTTACAAAGCAATTTATGATTGATATGGTGCACTTTTTTTGTTGCCCAAATCCGATGAGTGTTTTGAACATCCGCCGGGGATGTCTTATGACGTCTTCCGCAACCCTATTATGGGATGAGGTTTTTCCCCTTGTCGAGACCCGATAACCAAATGGGTGAGGTGTTCGGTGCTAGAATTATGAGTGTATCTTGAAATTTTACAAACAACAAACGCATATCGGTCTAGTACAAAATTACAATGCATAGCATACATTAGACTACCAATAACAAGCATAATCTAATTGACTAATGGATCTACCCGATTCTCCACCACTTTATTTGAAACATCAAGTGGGGTATGAGCTCTTTGATTCCCAAGTGGTCAACTTTGAAAAAAACCTTATCTATATAATGTAATTGACACAAGCAAAACCCCCACTATGTTTTCTAACTTTGATCCCTAAAATAGTATTAACTTCTCCCAAGTCTTTCATTTTAAACTCGAGAAGTTAAATACATTTAGTGTCATTCACTCATTGCATATTGTGCATATGATTAACATATCATCAACGTAAAGACATACTTATGACACCATAGTCCTTAGTAAACTTAGAGTAAATGCATTTATCTACTCCATTATGACTAAAACCATGTGATAAAATCACACTATCAAACTTTTCATGCCACGACTTAGGAGCTTGTTTCAATCCATACAAGGATTTTTCCAATTTACAAACTTTCTTTTCATTGCCAGGGAAGCACAAATCCTTCAGGTTGCTCCATATAAACTTCTTCATCTAGATCACCATTTAAAAATGATGTTTTAACATCCATTTGATGAATATATAAATTGTAAATTGATGTCACGGCAAATAATATTCTTATTGAAGTTATTCTTGCTATAGGAAAATAAATATCAAAATAATCAACTCCTTTTTGTCTAAAGTCTTTTACTACAAGTCTTGCTTTAAAAGTTTGTAGAGAACCATCAATGTTATATTTCCTCCTAAATACCCATTTACATCTAATGTGTTTAGAACTAGGAGGTAAAATCAACTAATACTCAAGTACCATTTGCTAAAGAGAATCCATCCCATCATTTATAGCTTCTTTCCAAAACCTGGAATCTCTTGAAGCCATTGTTTCCTTATATGTTTTTGGATCCTTTTCCAAATGTAGAGCAAATGGTATTTTATTTAACACTCTATCTCTACTTCCTTCAACTAAAAAGACTAAAGCTTGTGAAGAAATAAAATCAGAATTCAAATTCTTCTCCTTTCTTGCTCTTTTACTTATCCGAGGTTCACTTGGAGGTTCTACTAAAATTCTTTTATTATTTGAAGAACTTGGATTCACAGTAGTATTTTGTGTTGCATCTTGAGATATTTCTTTGTATGACTGTGAATTAACTTTTGAAACATTTAGAAAATTTGTTTCTAAAAATTCAACATCTTCGACTCAACAATAACATTTGAGTTTAAATCCAACAGTCTATATGCTTTGGAATTTTCAGCATATCCACAAACACACTCTTAACATCTCTAGATCCTAATTTTGTTCTTTTAGGATCTGGAACTCTATAATAAGCTAAACAGCCCCACACCCTTACATAAGTTAAGTTTGGCTTCCTACCTTTCCATAATTAAATACGGAGAAGTTTTTGTTTTCTTTGAAGGTATTCGATTATGCACATGACAAGCGATTAACAATGCTTCTCCCCATAGATTTGTTGGTAATTTAGCATGCATAAGCATATCATTAGTCATGTCTACCAACGTTCTATTTTATCTTTCACAAACCGTTTTGTTGTGGTGTGTGATATGCACTTGTTTGATGGATCAACCCATTTTCTTCACAAAAATTCAAAACTTCTATTGGAAAATATTCACCACCTCGATCACTTCGTAGGATTTTATTTTTCTTTCCAATTGATTTCTACCAAGGCTTTATAATGTTTAAACATATCAAACGTTTGATCTTTTGTTCTCATTAAATAAACAAGTGTAAATCTAGAATGATCGTCTATAAAAGTAATAAAGTATCTATTTCCTCATCTAGTTAAATGACCATTCAATTCACATATATCTGAATGTACTAATTTAAGCAATTAAAATGTTCTTTCATTTCTTGGAAAAGTCTTCTTAGTCATTTTAGCTTGAATGTGTATTTCACATTTTCCGGGATTCTCATTTGCACATGAAATAAAACCATATTTAGACATATATTTAATAGATCTAAAATTAACATGAGATAAACGAGCATGCCACAAATTAAACGAGACTCAAGAACATAAGCAGAAACTTCAACTTTATTAACACTTAGTTTGAACATGCCATCACACGAGTACCCTTCTCCTACAAATACACCATTTTTAGTAACAATAAGCTTTTCTGCCTCTAAGACAACCTTCAAGCCCTTCTTGCACAACAAACTTGCGAGAAATCGATTTTTCCTTTCATCGGAACATAAAATACATTTATCATAATCGTTTCTTTCCGGCGTAAATTGCGTTCAACGGTCCTTTTCCAAGTACTTTGGCGGATCATGATTCCATATTAGAACCTTTTTATCGTTTGTAGCAACTTCATAAGTATTGAACAAGCTCATCATTACAAACATGAACAGTTGCACCATAATCATACCACCAATCAGAAGATTTATCAGTTGTTGCCATGTTGCATTCTGTTATCATACTTATTTTACGATCAGCAATCATAGCAACAATATCAGCAATATGACCCAGTGGATTTGGATTTTCAATAACATTTGCTTTTGTTTGACCTCTTTGTTGCGACCATCTTCAACTTCTTGTAGAATCGCACTCTTTGTTGAAGTGTCATTTCTTTCCACAACAATAACAAGTTTTGTTTTTCTTGCGACTTTATCATTTGATGTTTTAAAACTTTCTTTTCTTTCCTGAATTATTTCTCGAATTCTCTTCTTTCTTAGTTCTAAACTCAACATTGTTAACCTTAGAACCAAACACTAATCCGACACCAGGAACTTTATGGGGTTGGATTGCGAATGCTTTCTTTATTCTTTTAAAGTAATGTCTATAGCTTCATGAATTTCTAGTTCACTTGATGGAATTTCATATCGTCTTGTGATGCTTTTCTCACGGATGGCGGCGGTTTCACGCATTTGGTGTATCCGGCATATCGAAATGAGCGTGATTTTTAATGACAAGCAGTGGACTACAGATGCGGTGTTGGTTCAGTTGCGAGCCATGATCATTGAGTCTGCTTCATTGGATAAAGGGTTCAAATGCAGAACACCAGGAGTATTTACTTTAGCTTCACCGCGTTAACGTTGTAGGCGCCTAAGGTTCGCCGTATCATCCCCTTGGTCTCTTCCCCTCCTGGGCCTTGGATTATGGTCAATCTTGATGGTTGTGCAATCGGGGCTCTCGGGACGACGTATTACGACGGCTGATTGGCATGTATTTTGCATGTATTTTGGGCTTAATTTTGGCTAGAATGTGTTGCTATGCATGCATTACATGGGTAAATAGGTTTTTATTCCTGTTTTGTGGAAAAGGTATTACGCTTTGCTTGTTTTGTAGGAATTTATCGATAATTGTAGCATTTTGGCAACAATTCGGAGCATTGTGATAGAGAATCACCAATACTTAACGTAATGTACGAAGTTTGGAGTTGAATCGGGAAGAAGTCGACAAACCGAGCGAAACGACAAAAAAAAGTTGATATCCCTAGACGGCCCGTGCGCTACTCAAGATTAGTTTTCAAAGTTCGACTACAAGACGGATTGAGTCGTGCTCTAGCGACCGCCCGTGTGTCCTTGACAAGTTGACATTTTTTTGCGGCACCCAAGACGGGCCGGGTGTGCGCTAAGCGCATGGCCCGTCGCCCGTCTTGGGAAAAGCAGTCGACTGTTTTTAACTAGATTTTGACCCGAGCGAAGTACAAAGAGAGGACGGCCACAAACAAGGACACACCGATTTTTGCCCTAGAAAGCGGAGAAAAGAGCAATCTTTCACTGGAGAATGGAGAGATCGATCAAGACCGCAGCCACACCTTCGAGGATTGAAGATAGAATTTAGAGATCGTCAATATCCCCCGGAGTTCACTCATTCCATAGTATTTTTATTTGCAATTAGTTAGACATGAACATGAATAATTTGTCTATGAATTGTTTATTTCCATGCCTGGCTAAACATCTTGTGATTCTCGGGTTTGGGAGTAGGTAATGGATATTTGTATTGGATGATTAATTGCAATTGAAGTTAATGTTTTCCAACCCTATTCAATATTTGCTTTAATTCTTGTTTATCAAAACGCGTTTGGTTTAACTTGTTTGATGTATTGATTCATAATTCTAACCGGTGAGTTTCAATACTAGATCTATGAGTACTTGACATGAATATCTTGCATGATTGAGAAGTCTGTGAATATTCTTGAGGCTTTATAATCTTTTGAACTTTTGGGAGTTGGATATCTCATGTTGAGTAGAGATGCCGGATAGATATTCCAATCAACGCTTTTACATGCACCTCGAGAGAGGGTAAATTACTTGTGATCGATCCATATGGGAAGAATACATTTAACTTTGGTTTGATTAATCGATAATAAAAGGGGATATTAACTAAAACCATAACCCAGAATCCGTTCATCTACTTGATCTTTTAATCAACTCTTTGCTTTGTTTCTCTTAAGATAAATTTCGCTTAGTTTATAAAACCAACTCACTCACTTTCGATCGTCAGATAAAAATAAGGCTATTATAATCCAAGATTACTTAGTATATTAATTTATTAGTCCTGTGGATTCGACCTTGCTAACCCTATTCTATAAACTACCGTATCTTGCGGTAAAGCTAAAAAATAAGCGAACAACGGCGGGCATTTACTTGTACCTACCGTGGGTTTTTAAGTGGGTGTTTTGTGGAGTAGTATGGAACGGGCTTTGCATTTGAGTCAACTTGTCACCGCCACGATCGCAATCTCTTATGCTTTTCGCAAGGGTTGGACTAATATCTGGCTTAAGTCAGACTCTACGTACGTGGTGGACCTTCTTCGTTCTCGGGTTGGCGCTCCATTCCATGGCAGCTCCTTAATCAGTGGCGATTTACTCTATTTCTGCTTTCCCAGATGAACTTCGTGGTTTCTCACATATATCGGGAAGATAATCTTGTGGCGGACCATCTTAGAAAATAAACTTGCGATTGGCTTGGGATGCCCCACCCCGATGGCGATGGACATCATCTCCCTACTTACGGATGACTATATCGGTCGTACGCAATATAGATTTGTTAGCTAGTGTTGGGTTATGTACTTTTGTTATGGTTGTATGGCTTTCTCTTCTCTCGTCGGTGTACTCTTTTCCTACTAAAGTTTTCCCCACAAAGGTAGGTTTTACCTTGGTAGGTTTTTAACGAGGCCTCAAATATTGCGCTACCTGGTCGGTTTGTGACCAGGATTTTTCTTTTCTTTTATATATAATTTCGATTCTTATTAAAAACCAGGCCTTAAAGCATACTTATTCTCACGAATGCGAGTTTCTTCTTCAATTTGAATATGCTTTATGAGTTGGTCTATAGTAAAGTCTTCAGAAGTGTGTAACAACTTCTTTATATAGTTATTCCAAGTGGCTGGCAATTTTGCAATTACAACAACCACTTGTAATTGTTCAAAAACATCAATCTTTAGATCTTTGAGTCTAGAAACCAGAACAAGTAACTTATCTACTTGATCCATGATGGACTTATTTTTAAACATTTGAAACTCAAAGAATTTCATACTTAAAAAATTGTTCGTACTTGTTTTTCGGATATGTATTTATTCTCCGGCATTCCGATCTTTTGTGAGGATTTGATCGAACGAAATAGATCATATAATGCAATCGACAAAGCATTCAAAATGTATCATCTACGCAACGAACTTCATCATCCTCACGCTTTAACCCGACATTTTGATTTCTTCACTCTCATCTTCGGATGGTTCGAGAATTCAGTGATTTCCACCAAGAAGTATGCAACACCTAATTGATCGGAGAAAAAACAACTTATCCTTCCAAATGGTGAAGTTTGTTCCATCAACGCGATCCAACTTTATTGCATCCGAGATTGACCATTTTGGTGAACACGGTTTGAATCGTGGCCCTCCATCACATACGAAATTTCTTTAAGATTGTTGAATAAAATGATAACGAAGGCTATTATTTTGAACGTGATATTTCAGCGTCCCTTAAGGAAATTTGCCCCACTATGTTGATGTCGGATTAATGGCAATTCCTCCAGGATATTCAAAATAAACCAAAATTCACAGACAACAAAACCTGTAAATTCTCCCAAGAACAATTTCGAGAATAATTTTGATTGCGAGAAAAAATGTTATTAATTTTG
>JABTTQ020000180.1:0-160494 GCA_016081115.2 Rehmannia glutinosa | reverse complement strand
CCCACGCATCCATTAATAAGAGAGAAAATCCGGTGTGGTGTATCAGAGGCCCATAGCAATTTGCCCCTTTTATGAGGTTTAGCCCAACAAAGCCAACAAGGTTATTATTTATCAATTTAAGTTTAGCCACCAAATTCGTCAATCGAACAACCTAACGTTGAAAATAGATACATTGATTCACCAGAAAGAATAATATGATTTACAATATTCAAATCTTCTGGTAGGACTGACCGTTTTTAAATGCTAATGCCACATAAAAATATGAATCAAATAGAAGCCTTCACAAAATATGCTCACAAAACAGATTTATCCACAGAAAGTGATACGAAAATAGAAAATGATGGGATAATAGTCCACCCAAAAAGGAAAAGCAGAGCTCCTATAAACTAGGAACGAATATGGCCAAACTTTTATGTGCTCAAATCCATCTTGATCAAAATATGCTGAAAAAGAGCAAAACAAGCCACCCTACTTTGTAGAGCCTGACATTTTTTGTACGTATAGGGTCTATAAACATTGCACGAATGGAGCGACTGTTGAAAATTATCGACGAATCGATCAGCTACGAAGGCAGTTTATGGAGCGGAACACTGATTTAGCTCGGCACTCAACATATGGTGGAGAAGCATATCAACCCTCTGACTCCTTGACTTAGTGCTGCACAACATCAAACACATGAAAATGACAAATCAGATTCAACTGCATAATCCAAATCTGCGGATGAATATATATATTTGGAGAAGCATATGCTGATACCCAAGGTTACGTCTTCGCTCCTTTCCTCTTTCGTCCTGAATCATAAAATAACAATGTTTATTTAATGTTTAGTAGCAATACCAAAAAAAAAAAAAAAAAATTGAGGAAACTAAATTCTGCAGTAAGCCACCACAATTTCACCTTTTTACTTACTTTGTCTTTTTTTACTTACTTTTTAATCTGCTTTAAGGGAAGTTACTGCTTAGTGGATTCAGATATCATTCTTAATTTCTTTAAAGCTTCAATTTGAATTGATGGATTTGAATCTAAGGATTTCAAATCCAGGATAACAAACCCATTGAGTTTGTTTGGATAATCTCATAAATCCTATGATGCTTAGACTCTTCATTTCATGTGCCGTACCTGTGTCGACATGACACGACACTGGACACGTGTTGGATCCTCCAAAAACAATCGGACACTTTGATAATAACCTTATCCTTTCTCTATTTTTGGTTAATCTAGTTTGATGCCATTTTGGTTCTTTTGGTTGATGTTATTTTAATCAAGACAGCTTGTTTTTTCTTTATTTTTTGTTTTTCGTATCACTTTTGGGACTTGCAAGTTTAACATTTTCCGATTCTTAATTATTTTGGTCTAGTTATATCAAAAATATATTGTTTATAAATGTTGCATTAAGAAGTGTAATATTATATATAATATATATTTAAAAAATCTTAATTTGTCGGTCGTGTCCTCGTGTCCATGTCCAAATTTTGGATCCTTTTTATCTGTGTCCACGTATCCTAAAATTTAGATAAAAAAAAGTTCGACACTCGGATATGTACCAGTATCTGACACCCGTGTCCGAGTCCGAGTAACATAGCATGAATCAAAGGATTTCAAATCCTTGAGCTCCTATATTTTTGAGTTACTGTTTCAGTGATTGCGGTGGATTTCGAATTCATCTGGAGTCATTCGAAAATCTTTCCCTAAATCCTTTCATTCAAATGCAACCTAAAAGATTTGAAAGTAGGTAGAGCAGATATGAGGGTGTCTAATAGTGTAAAAAATTAGCTCTAAAGTCGATCAAAGTTTCCGTTTCTTGACAGTGGACAATAGCAGCACAAAAGAGAAAGCAATGTAAGAATTTGAAAGATGAGTATTAACCATATTAAAAAGCACATGCAAATTCTTAAACACTGACCTTGATCTCCTCATTGTCACACATCTCAGAAGATTCGAGATCCATTTCAGCAAAGAAAGCCTCCAAGACAAAAGCCACCACCTGACATAATAATAAAAGTAAAAAAAATTGATATCCTATTACATTGTCTTACAAGAATAAAACAGATTGGGATCCTACAATAGAAAAAATATCATAGGAGGTCTGAATATGCAAAACCATGCAATTAAGAGCAGCAACCTTTTATCTTTTACAAAGGGATAATTACCAAAAAAAAAACTGTGGTTCGGAGTAAATACAAAAAAAGTCAGAGGTTTTTGAAAATTGCAAAAACCTCCTTGAAGTTTGATTTCCTCTTACATTTTCTCCTTCATAAGTAAAACAAATCAAAAAACCCCTGGACAATTATAAAAATATTACAGTTACCCTAAATTTAAGACAGAATAAAACTTGAGGGTTTTTTCTGTAATTTTGAATCATCTCAGGGTCTTTTTTTAATTTGCCCAAACCTCGGTGTTTTTGCAATCAGCCCTTTTACAAAATGACATGTTTCAGTTGAAGTTTCAATCAATAAGCTAAAGGAAAGAAATTTGTGCATCTTACCAAATTCAAGAGGAGTAAGATTGTAATTAGATAGAAGCTGATGAAGTAGGCATAAGTCCAAGCAGTTCCAGTTAAGTCCTTGTAGCTCTGAAAATTTCAACAATTAGAGAATCACATAAAGTCATGGCATTTTCATAAGAGAAATTAGGTCAAAAGACAAATATTATTGCCACTACTGACTCATCATTTGTGGTGCAATTCTGATTCAAGTGGAAAATAAATCTCAAACTATATTGCCAACATCTAATTCTCAAATATCCCTGGCCTTCCAGAAACAGTCAGGAAAGGATTCTTAAATATGTCCACAAGATCTCAATTTCATAATAATATCTCCTATGTATCTGACACACTTATTCCATTAACATTAGATCTATTAATCACACTATTAGCTGCAATAATTCCTGAGTACGATTAGCAGATCAGATACTACAAGCACTCAATCTCAAATGACAAGACCATAAGTTTACGAACCTTACTGGTATGCATAGGGTCCTCGTACCCAGAAAAGAGAGCCAATAGAGTGATTGTTTTACGTATGATAAAATGTCAATGCCATTAAACTCAATAGCAATGTTCATAAAAGTTGATTCTACTTAAATGGAAAACACAGGAAATAAACAAGGTTTTCATTGTTTTAAGGGATAATTACAAAAAAAGAAAAACCCTAAGCTTTGGACTAATTACAAAAAAATCCAGAGATATTTCAAATTTTCAAAAAGCCCCCTTAGCTGGATTATGTCTTAAATTTAAGGGGGCAACTGTATTATTTCTACAAATATTTGGGGGGGGGGGGGTTGAAATGTTTTTTCTTATTAAGGGGGGGAATGAAGATGGAATCAAACCTCAAGTGGTTTTTTGCAATTTTCAAAAACCTCTGGATTTTTTTGTAATTAGCCGAACCTTTTTTTTTTTTTTTAATTATCCCTTGTTTTAATACAAGAATCTTGCGACGATGGGAACTGCTGCAAATCATTTTTTATGTACGCAGTACGTACCTGCATCCAAACTTGCCAATTTCCCATCACTAGCAAATTGAAAAGTGTTACCATCCCATTGGGGTAGTCATTGAAATTGAAGAGTAAGTAGCTTAATTTGTCAAGGGAATTTCGTAAGAAGCAGTTTAATTGGAAAAACACAACTTTAAATGTGAATTGGGGGTAAACTCTTGATGAGAAAACAAACCTTTGCAGGTGTCAATGTAAAATTACCTTAATTCTAACATGCATCACGAAATCAATATAACTAGAATTAGATAAGTATATATATAGGCGTGGTGTAGGGGTGTGTGTGTGTGTGTGTGTGTGTGTGTATATAAAAATGTTCAATCACGACAAAGGATACTCATTATCTTCAAGATCAGTTCCACTGAGATCCGGATTTCCAGCATTAACTATACCTCCAAAGATCTACAACGTTCAGAAGAAATTATTTATAATCAGCATGAGGTTGAAATAAATGAAAAATGAAGAAATGGAGTTTCTTAAGGTCACATTCAGGCAGTTCAACATCATGTCATGTTAACCACTTACAATTGGCAGACAGAGTTGACCAGATTTAACTAAGTTCAAAAGGCATTTTATTTTATTATCAAACTAAGATGAAAATGATTATCTTGTTTTCCCATTAAATCGTAAACATCTCAAGCTACATCAGGCTATAAATGATAGAAAACAGACAGCAAAAACAGGTAAATAAATATGTAACAAGTCATATACCTGTACACCGAGAGAGCAGTAAATGCATAAGACACAAAATATGGTTCCCAAATATGGCATTAGACTTGGTAACAGGGTCAAAAATGTTGCAACAAAAGCGCGATATTGTCGAACATGCATCAAGAGCCTAATCAATCTTAACATTCTTGCTATTAGAAGATACCGAATCCTGTAGAAAAAGGCGAAAAAATAAATCATTGCATTTAGACAGTTATCAAGAACTTATGTATATAAAATGGAACTCGTTTTTGAGGAAACACCCCTCAAATAAATAACTCATTTTTAAATAAAAAAAAAAATCAGTCTCTATAATATTTTTGGCTGTATATAACTCAAATTCAAGTGTTTTGCTCAAACTTCTGAAGAGAAATGGTAATGCTGATCAGAAGACTATAAGATACAAATATTCAATTAGTTCGGACTTGTTTAGTATTGAATTGGGATAGAAGGGTTCTCTATCTGGTGTGTGAAACGAACAGAAAAGAAAGATAAAGAATAATAGGAAAATAGATAGAATTGAATGTTTGAAACTAAACCCCACCAGCAGTTTCTTTGTCAAAAGAATTCTATCAGCTATCTAACTAAATGCGTAACTCAGAACAAAGGCATCCTAGTCAATGACCTAAAACTTTTAGACTTTTAGAGTTCCCCAAGAGAATCCTCGTGTCCCTTTTTAGGGATAGAGAATCGGAAGCAACTCCTCACATACAGGTTTCACATGGGCTGACTACTGCAATAGATAATAAACAGTTATGGGCTGAAGAAATGCAAATTATAGGATACAATTCTGGGTCAGTTCTAGACTCAATGCACAAGGGAATGATGTAGAACCAAAGAAAACTATAGAAAATAAGTTGAGAAAGAAGGATGGATAAAAGCAAGGTAATATGAAGGTCCTTCTCCAGTCGACAGGCCCATACATGCATCATTGAACAACATAATTAATAACACCAACGCCCACCCACACATACTTGAATTTCATGAATGACAAGACACCAAAAATTGTCCCTCGAAATACTTTTCTTTTTAATTAGCAACTAAACTCTCTCCCTCTCTTTCCCCATGTTTTACGTTTAGTGTGCAGCAGCCCACCTAACTCAAGCTCAGTGGAACTAGATGGTGAATAATGTTACATTATCACTGAAACAGAATGGAAAAGGAGAAAATTGAGGATTATGAATATCAATATTCCACCCTTCAAGGAAATTCCAGAAGGAAAAGGAGTTAACAACGTATTTGTCAATAGATTAAGAATACAATTTGAATTTGAGTTGATAGCCTTATCACCTATAATGGTCAGTCTGAACCAGTTCTTTTTCTAACTTATCAAAAAGGAAAAAGAGCGGAAATTGTAGAACCAAAAATGAGGCCATAATACACAAGAATGGAAATTATACATGCAGCAGTCTCACCATTCTCCATTGGAGAGGAAAGTTAGCCCACGGGGTGATAGAAAAGTTGTTGTTTCTCCAATAACTGCAACAAACAAGAGATATTATATTATCCATTTAGTGTTTCAATATTAGCAACATACTTGAGTTTTAGCTTAAATTTATATGGCAAAATTCTTCTGCCAGCTTAACTCAGTTGGATACCAGAACTATCCAACTCAAATAAGGACTAGCTGGTCCACTTCCTCCTATCAATGAGTTCCCCTATTTGCATGCAGGATTCAACACTCATACTTCAGTGATTGAGTGCTTCCTAAAGGGACACAAGAAGCCTTCAATCTCACATATTTGAAGTTTGAACATGTGGATAAAAGGTATCTGGTTGTGGCATTTCTGATTTATCATCATTCTATTTGTTTCTTTCCGCATTTGACTAACATTACACCAAGCAACCCATCTGTAGTTAGTTTATTAGTGTAAGAATAATCAGTGTTTCAATCATGTCAAACCGAAAAGAGGTGAAAATCGATGAACTCTACGAACTAAAGACTTATTATCTGTTGCATGACCTGGTCCTTAGTACTGTAGCATAAATTGGCAGCTCTAACATTCAAAATCACAAGTATACAACTGCTTACCTGCTGCTAGTGGATACGGGTTATGCTGACAACTACTTGTGATAAACATTAATTGATATTGAGTGTGAGATTAGCTGATACTCCAGTTAAAAATCACCATGAGGAAAATTGAACAAGACACCCATTTAATCTTGTCAATGTACTTACCAATTACCCAGGTGATTACAAAGTCAAAGCGATTTTGGCCATCCCTCCAGTAATTCAAAAACCCATAAGAATATACTTTTAGTGCCATTTCCAGGACATAGATCCATCCTGCGGAAAGAAATGATATTTAGAGAGTTTAAATATGACAAGATCGCAAAACAGAGAAATAATTCAGATGAAAATCAAACTTACTGTTACTTACATTTGAAATTAGAATAGAAGTAACTTACTTTTTATGAAAATTAAATGAGGAATTCAGCTCAAAACTAAACCAAGTAAGACATTCAGTTGAAAAAAGATGGAAGGTGTATATATGATCTCTAAAATAGACTGATCCATCTTGATGGTCACTTTCAATTTAAGCAGGTTCTTACGTCTGAAAATACAGATGGAATTTAGACATTAGAGACCTTTACACATGTCAAACATCACCTTGGGGGTGCCCGGGTAGAGGGGGTGGGGGGTGGGGGTATTGTTGGGAAGTGTAATAAATAAAGTCAACCAGAGCATACCGTTTAGTGAACTTCATTTTTTTAATATAACATGAGAAAAAACACTCTTTTTTTACATATTTTATCAATATTCATTAGGCATATAAAAATTTGAAAAAGAAAAAAAAAAAAAAGCGAACTTGATGCATCACGAAATGTACAAAATCAAAGGCATAAAATGGACATAGATACATGTCAAGAGGTTCAGATTGTTAGTTAACCAAACTCCAAAATTCAGTTATTTTATATTTTTATGGATATGTTAAAAACTCTCATTTCAGAGTAACACAGTTGGTTTGAAAACTAAGTTTATGACAAGAATTGTCAAGTGAACAGATTCAAGGCAATCATGCAACAAACATCAAATTTTCACTGATTCTATCTTTTGTATAGATTTCTCATTTGTCTTTTCTTGATGTACTAAATTTGGGAATAACTTGAATGGCAGGTGACCATTTTTCCTGCTAAAGGACCTTCTAAGAAATATGATCACTTGTGCATATGCCTGTAAAATGCTTCATACATATTACTCTTAGCAATTTATGTTTACGCTTCATTGCAGGATCACAACTAAGCTTTGAGTATAGTACTTCGAGTTCTTAGATATCATCATAGTTGAGTCTCATGCTACTGACCAGCATGTATAGTGCAATTATAATTTTACAAAGCAGTCTGCATCTCTTAATCTTAGAGAACTTCAGAAAAAAAGAACAAATACTTCAAAGAGAAGATAATAGATAAGGAGTGAAAGTCTTTGCTTTTTAAGTACTTTAACTTTACAGCTGACAGAGGAAAGAGTGGATTCTCTAACTCTTAACTGAGTCTATGCCGTGTTTCATCATGTAAAATTTCCCGTTCGCAGCAACTCACAGAGGTTTTCTTTTGCTTATAAGGAATGGCATTTTATCTGACATGACAACTTTCAATGTGCAGGCCTTTTCTGCTTCCCCAGTTTTCTTATGTTATTAAATAGTTTCAATTCACCCGGACATTAAAGGAGTCCTTTAAGTAGCTGTTATGTTCCAAGACACACAGTTCATGTATACATCTTTTGTATTTATTTTCTAAAGATGGTTTTGGATCCACTCTTTTTGTATTAGTCTTTCTTCCTTTTCTCTTTTACTGGAAATGAAGGAAATATACTAAAAAGAAAATTGAGTATCTTGTGTTTTTTGTCAAGAAAATAAAGTATCCTTTTTCCTTTTTTTTTCTTTTCACCAAGTTTCTAGAAGGTCATAGTTAGATCCATACACCATTCTTGAGCTGTGCTCATGCCTGAGAGGCGGTGAAGGCTGGATGGTAGAAGGGGACAGCCTGAAATACAATTCATTTTCTCTATAGAGGACTCGTCCACAATATCATGTAACATCTCTATGATTTATATCATCTCTTATTTATAAACTAGAAACTTTACGAAAAGAAGAAAAACAATGAATACTGATGAAAATACTCTTTCCCACCTAACTACCACTACAACGAAAGATATCTAGATTAATGAGCTTGGACAGAAATTCAATCACTAAACTGGAGGAGAAATGCAAATAATCATATGGGACAACTTCAAAAGCTGGTACCACTTTTTAGAATAACAAAAGTAAATCCAGTGATGACATTCATGGAGCTCTTACCAAATACAAACTCCACTTTTTGCCAAGCCTCTTGAGCAGAATTTTCCTCTATATCAAGCTGCAGAGCAATAGGCACCAATTATCAGTATATAACCAAATATCTGCTGTTGAAAGAGATGATAATAGTTTACAAAGTTTCAGCACATAAGACTCTTCTCCAGTTTCCTTCGTGGGTGTTGGTTGGTCGGGCAGACACACTGGGTTCTCTAAAGTATCTGATAAATGGGCTTGGGTAGAACTCATCCCCAAAAGCTAGCTCAAGGGGAGACGGTGCCCTTGAGCTAGCTAAAGTATCATAAGTTCTAGTAATTGGATTGAGCATTCTCTCCCCTTGAGCTAGCTTTTGGGGATGAGTTCTACCCAAGCCCATTTATCATGGTATCGAGCCCCGGGTTTGGTTTGGAGGCGATGTTGGGGATTGGACCCGGCCTATTTGCATTGGCACGCTTGGCGTGAGGGCGGGTGTTAGAGTTTGTGTTTGTCTAACATAGCCAATTTGTTGGGTTGTTATTGTGTATAAATGTGGGATGGGCACCCTCTCCCCTTGAGCTAGCTTTTGGGGATGAGTTCTACCCAAACCCATTTATCACATGCATTCAACATATTCAATGGAATAGATCATTTATACACAATGTTTCATAAAATGAATAAGGCAATATATTTGAATTACATCAAGTTCTATAAAGTGTTATCTGACCTTGGCCGTTCAGCGTAGCTTGAATTAAATTTTATAAGGAATGTAGTCACCAATTGTAGGGAAAAGTTCACTTGGTTGTTTCTTATAATGCCTCCTAAATGAGGACGACCTATTGACTCTGCTTGTGGCAGTATGTGTGCTATAACGAGTTAGGGGACTATAGGAGCTAGTGAAGACAATCAAGTGAATGCCCTGCAGTTGGTAGCAAGAATCTCCTTGTAATACAGCAAGCAGGGGCATTCATTTTTTGCACAGGATTTGATTTGAGCAACTCATAGTGATCATGGTCAAGGTGAAGTGACAAGAATTTAACTGGTAATTCAATTACGTTAGATCATTGGGTTTAGACGCTCTATACCAATGCTATTCTGATAACATTTAGAGGCGGCATTATCGAGTTCACAAGGGCTTTGCATGCTTTTGGGGGAAGTTCCAACTAGGTTGTGATGGTGTTACGGATCGTTTTGCGCAGGTGTATCGCCGAAGAGAGAAGGCGAAAGCATAGGATGATGCTGGGAGCTGTGGCGGGACAAGAACTGAAGAAGTTGATAATTTAGTTTAGCACATAATTATTAGTTTACTTAATGGGCCTGTAATTAAATTAGTTAGTTACCTTGGCCTGTAGTTTATTCAGTTTATTTTGTTAATTTATTGGGCTGCGCCCCAAGGGTTGAGATGCCATTTAAGTTTGGAATTATTCTTGTGACAGACACGTTTTGGAAATTTGTGAACAGCGGCTACTAGCTGGAACAGAGTTTTTGTGGAGAAAACTTCTGTGTTATCTTTCTTTTTGTTTGATATATAATACTACTGCTTTGGATCGATCCCTTAACTCTATCAAATTGGTCCGACCTGCCCATTAAATTTTTCTCTGATTTTGCACAAATTCATGCCCATAACACGAATGGAATCCCGCGTCGATACGATAGAGAAGGGTATTGAGGAACTCTGGACGGAGTTTGCTAAACTTCAGCCCAAAATCAACAAACAGGACCACATCGAAGACATGTTAGAAACCTTATTGCGCGAGAAATCTTCGTCCGTCGCCGGTGCCGGAGATTCGTCATCCTCACTTCCCGCCCCTCGTCCGCCACCCGCCCCGGCTGTGCACAGCGACAGCCTTGTGGCAGCCCGCAAACTTGACATCCCGGCGTTTTCTGGAGCTGACCCTGTGACGTGGCTATCCCGTGTGGAACAATATTTTCGTGTACACCACATCGATGATTCTGCCAAGATCGAACTCGCCTTAATCGCCATGGATGGGGCTGCCTTACATTGGATGCAATGGGTTCTTGGGCGTCAACCCTTGTTGTCCTGGAAACAATTCTCTTCCGAACTGTTGCGTCGTTACGGGGACAATCCAATAGCCAATCCCTTTGAGTCCTTGGCTGCCACCACCCAAACTGGAACGGTCGACGAATATGTCGATGTCTTCATCGCCCGTGCTGCCCATGTGCAGGGTCTCTCCGACTCTCATTCCTTGGGCTTGTTTCTTAATGGATTACAGGAAGACGTGCGTGTCCGGATCCGCTCCAAAGATGCAGTCGACCTATTTGACACCATCCACTTGGCCCGTGAAATCGAGCGGGAACTCCAGGCTACCCGGGGATCGCGTTTTCTTCCGCCACGTACCCCTACCTCTAGCACCGTGCCGCAAGCCGCGGGATTTCGCACCAGCGCCCCCCACCCAAGCCCCAGGCCACATCTCCCCATGCCAGTAGCCCAACGCCTCCCCCCAACATCGCCATGTCTCGCAATTCGGGTGCACCAAACTCACGCATCACCACCAGCTCGGTGGCCTCGTCTAGGTCCGCCCGCCCGGCCAGGGGGGTACGACAGTTATCTCACGCGGATTATCTAGACCTCAAAGCAAAAGGCTTGTGTTTCAATGCCGAGAGCCATACCACCCCTTACATAATTGCTCCGCAAAATCCTTACGGGTCACGATTGCTGTCGAGGGGGATGAAGATGAACCCCCCGGGGAGCCCGAGCAGATTGACCCACCAGACGTAGTCCGGGAACTCGCTGATACCGACTTACAACTCTTAGAGCTATCCCCCTAGCCGCAGGGGGGTTTGACAGTCCGTGTACAATGAAATTGATAGCAATGCTACACCACAATCCTGTCCGCGTCATGATAGATAGTGGGGCCAGCCACTGTTTCATTTCCACGGCTACAGCCCGCCGATTACAGTTACCCATTGAAGAATCTACTAGCATGCGCGTTTGCTTGGGCGACGGCCAACGCAAAACTATTTTGGGGGTTTGCCGTAACATCACGCTGACCATGGAATCGGTTTCTTTCCAGGTTGATTTTTTTGTTTTTCCGCTCGGGGGTGTGGATGTGATTTTAGGAGTCTCTTGGCTTGCTACTTTGGCGATGTTCGAGCAAACTGGGCGCACTTGTCCATGGATTTTTCGGTTGGAGGCCATATGGTCTCGTTGCGGGGTGACCCATCGCTGGCCCGTCGTGAACTTTCTGCCGCACAGATACATAAACTTTCGGACATCGAGGATTGCTGGGTATTGTTGGCTATTCAGGCATCTCCGCCCGCTGACTCAGACATAGCCCCATCGCTAATATCACTGCCCCATGAACTACAGCTGGTTTTGGAGGAATATTCTACCGTTTTCCAAGAGGCTACGGCTCTACCACCAAGCCGCCTCACGGATCACCGGATACCACTTCGCCCGGGCGCTATGCCGGTCTCTGTGCGGCCATATCGTTACGGCCAGGCCCAAAAAGATGAGATGGAACGTTTGGTGGAAGAAATGCTCATAGCTGGAATTATACAACCGAGTTGTAGCCCGTATTCCAGCCCGGTGTTACTTGTAAGAAAAAAAGATGGGAGTTGGCGTTTCTGTGTTGATTATAGAGAATTGAAACGGACAGTGCCCGATAAATATCCAATTCCCGTGAAACAGGAAATGTTGGATGAGCTTCATGGGGCTTCGTGGTTCAGCAAATTAGATTTACGGGCAGAGTACCACCAAATCCGTATTGCGTCGGAAGATATTTCAAAAACAGCATTTCGCACCCACTCGGGCCACTATGAGTTTCTTGTTATGCCGTTTGGCCTCACCAATGCCCCCGCTACTTTTCAGGCCACAATGAATGATTTATTTCGGCCGTATCTTCGTAAGTTTGTCTTGGTTTTCTTTGATGACATCCTTATTTACAGCACCACTTGGCCGACCACCTGGCACACTTACGTTTGGTTTTGCAACTCCTTCGGGATAATTTTTTTGTGGTTAATCGGAAGAAGTGTTCATGGGGGCAGCGGGAGGTTGAGTATTTGGGGCATGTCGTGTCACACGATGGTGTCCGGATGGACCCGGCGAAAATATCGGCGATACTCCAATGGCCGACACCCACCACAGTCCACGGATTTCGGGGTTTTTTGGGGTTAACCGGCTATTATCGCCGGTTTATCAAGGATTATGGGAAGATGGCGCGCCCACTCACTGATTTGCTAAAGAAAGGCAAACCTAAGGCAGTAAATTGGACGGCCGAGGCACAACATGCATTTCAAGAATTACAAAGGGCAGTCACGTCGGCTCCTGTGCTTGCTCCACCTGATTTCTCCCAACCTTTTCTCATTGAATATGACGCGCCCAGAACGGGGTTGGGGGCAGTCCTCATGCAACCGGGACGTCCTATTGCTTATTTTAGCAAAGCACTTTCGGAGCGGAACTTGGCCAAATCAGCCTACGAAAAAGAATTGATGGCGTTGGTGTTGGCCGTACAACATTGGCGGCCTTATTTAATAGGGAGAAGGTTCGTCGTTCGGTCTGATCAGCGAAGTCTCCGACATTTGTTACAACAACATATTTCCACTCCCGCGCAACAAAATTGGGTTGCGAAACGCTGGGTATGACTTCGACATCGAATATAAATCGGATCCAATTTAGCGGGATGCACTCTCCCGGGGGGGAGATATAGCGAGTTGACGACGGCTTTCCCTCCCCGAGTGGGTAGATCGATCGACTTTGAGAAGAGAAGTGAAAGCGATAACCTGCTAGGGGCCATTGTGCGAGATTTGGAGGTGGGAAAATCTGTCCAGGGGCCATACACCTTGGTTAATGACACTCTATTTTTCAAGGGGCGTATCGTGTTACCACGAAACTCACCGTGGACGGGCAAATTTATCGAAGAATTTCATTCCACTCCAACAGGGGGACATTCTGGTGCTTTTCGGACATATCGCCATTTAGCAGCGAATTTATATTGGCCGGGCATGATGCGCCAAGTCACTAAATTTGTTGTCGAGTGTTTGGTCATCAAAGAAATAAATACGACACCCGTTCTCGGCCAGATCGCTTGCCTTTACCCGTTCCGTCGCAAGTGTGGGAAGATATTAGTATGGATTTCATTACCGGGTTGCCGCAATCATTGCACACAGACTGTATCTTGGTGGTAGTGGACCGCCTTTCCAAGTACACACATTTTGTGGGACTTAAACACCCATTTACGGCTCGACACGTTGCAGGGGTATTTGCGCGCGAAATTGTTCGACTCCATGGGATTCCCCGGTCTATTGTTTCGGATCGGGATCCTGTGTTTGTCAGCTCCTTCTGGTCGGAGTTGTTCAAGGCGGTGGGAACGAAGTTACGCATGAGTTCCGCATATCATCCTAAAAGCGGATGGGCGGGGCAGAGGTGATGAATCGTTGTTTGGAGACATATTTACGTTGTTTTGCGTCGGAGCAACCGAAAAAGTGGAGTTTGAGGTTACCGTGGGCTGAATATTGTTTCAATACAGGCTTTCATTCGGCCACTGGTCGTACTCCTTTCGAGGTCGTGTATGGACGTTCACCACCCAAGTTGCAGCAATTTCTGCGCGGCGAGGTCAGAGTTAAGGCTGTGGCAGATGGCTTATTGGAGAGAGATGAAATTTTATCGCAATTACGATTCCATTTAGAGCGTGCACAACTCCGCATGACGCGAGCCGCCAATAAACATCGACGGGACGTCCACTTCGAAGTTGGGGATATGGTATTTTTGAAGTTACAACCGCGTCGGGGGGGGGACAGTGGTGAGACGATCAAATGCCAAGCTTGCGGTCGTTATTTTGCCCGTTTGATGTGCTTGGTAAAGTGGGATCATCGCCTATCGCCTCAAACTGCCACCATCGTCTCGCATCCATCCGGTATTCCATGTTTCTCAGTTAAAGGTTGTAGCGGGAAATCATGTGGTCACTGACTCATTGCCACCAGAATTACGGGTTGATGTACCCACTTTTGAGCCGGAAGCGGTGTTGAGTTCACGTGTGGTGCGACGAGAAGGTGCAGATGTACCCCAGGTATTAATCAAATGGTGTGAGCGGGGAGAGGAGGAAGCAACATGGCTAGATGTATCGGATGTTAGGGGGCAGTTTCCGGAGTTCCGCCTTGAGGACAAGGCTGTTTCGACCGGCGGAAGAGTTGTTCCGGATCGTTTTGCGCAGGTGTATCGCCGAAGAGAGAAGACGAAAGCATAGGATGATGCTGGGAGCTGTGGCGGGACAAGAACTGAAGAAGTTGATAATTTAGTTTAGCACATAATTATTAGTTTACTTAATGGGCCTGCAATTAAATTAGTTAGTTACCTTGGCCTGTAGTTTATTCAGTTTATTTTGTTAATTTATTGGGCTGCGCCCCAAGGGTTGAGATGCTATTTAAGTTTGGAATTATTCTTGTGACAGACACGTTTTGGAAATTTGTGAACAGCGGCTACTAGCTGGAACAGAGTTTTTGTGGAGAAAACTTTTGTGTTATCTTTCTTTTTGTTTGATATATAATACTACTGCTTTGGATCGATCCCTTAACTCTATCAGATGGTTCTAATCCTAGTCCTCGTCCAGTCCGGGACCCAGAAACTGATTCCTTAATTCTTAGGAAACATAAAAGTGCATCTCTGGAAAGTTACCATTTGATGCTATTAATTTAAACACACATTCATACCGTTGTCTCAATAACGACGGCAGCAAAATTCATGATGAGAATGAACGCTATAACGTAACCAAATTTGGGGCTTCGAACAAAGTTCTTCAGATTCTCAGATGCAGGTGAGTTGTAGAACCCCGGGCAGCTTTCAAAAATAGGTTCCTGAAAATAGAAGCATAGTAAGTAGGACACAAATGAAAGAACTTCAAATGCAGTTCATGGAAAGTGCATTTACAGAATCCTCTTTCTGAAATCTGAGTCCAATGGCGTGGGACAGATCAGCAAATTCATCCAAATTAATCTGCATGTGCAGCAAAAGCAATAAATATGTCAGTAGAAAGAAGATTAACGTTTGATGAGACTGTTTCTACACTAAAGGAAGTACATTTAGTACACTGCAAGGTATGCTCATATCGTATAAGTAATTTTAAATATGAAAATTATAACTCGTGAAGATTCAGAAGGTACTGACATACATGTGAGCCAAAACCAAGATATAAAAGCTACTACACTAAGTAGGAAGGATATAGACATGGTATTGTGCTAAAATCAGATAGAAACTTTAACATATAAAGGATCTTAGGACATGATAGGCCGAGGATACATTTGCCAACAATTGAAGCAACAGATAAATAAAATGATAAATAGGAAACAAATTACCTGTACTGTATGTCAAAAGATAAATATTTTAATAAGAGACAAACATTTTTATTAAGAAAAAGGTTACAATATAAAAAGTCATATTCCTTATTGATATTATAGGAAGCTTTACTTATGTCCTCTCAATACTGTTTAACATTTGCCTATTAGCCGCAAAAATAAAAATTCATAAAGAATCAGTAGCAAATGGAATTTAATAATCCTCGGAGGCAGACGTCAAAATAGAAGAGGCAGAAGGAAATTGAGAACAAAAATATGCCCACCGAAATGGAAACAAAAGTATAAGAAGCTACCTTCACATCATGACTGTCATCCAACTCATAGAATATCAATTCAAAATCCTCTCGTGATATTTTTGGTAATGTCCTATGTACGTTGGAAGTAGAAGATGGTATCAATATATAAACGATGTATGGTGCAAAGAGAAAACTGCATCTCAAATAGAGATATTGGAGGAAAACGTTAACATGGAAGCAAAATTATTAGGTCAAAGCATAGATGGAAGTGCAAACATACCAAATTAGAACATCCTTGTTAATTACTAAAGCATATAACAGAGGAATGAACCACATATACATAAACAAAAAGAGCATAGAAAGTTAGAAACACAGACTTGTATGGTTTTATTTTCAAAATCCACTTTCTAATTTATTACTATTTCAAGATCCAGAATCATGTTTGTTTGACCTATTTTCAATGAAAATGTTTATTTTATCTCCTCATTTCCCACCCAAAAAAAAAATTCAACCCTATACATAACCCATGATCTATCTTATCAATCACCATTCCCATCATTTAATTCCAATTACACTAGCGGGACCCACCACTATCAATTATATATACCTAATATATTACTATTGTCAAACTATATCAATCTAATGGGATCCACCACCTACAAATCTTACAAATAAAATATCATATATTTAAATTAAATATTGAAAGTGACCCCACCACTATCAACAAGGGCAGAGCTAAGGGCCCATATATTGGGCCCGGCCCCCCTCTTTTATTTTATTCTCCTAATTTCATTAAGGACTTTTTTTTTAAGAAAAAATTAAGTTTATAGTTTAAATGATATTTTTTTCAGTTTTGCATCGGCCTGCGCCATTGACTATCAACTCCACAAATTACTAATCCATAAAGTTTTGAAAGTAGCATCAAACAAACAGACATAATTTTAGTTTTATCACGTACTTTCGTACTTACAATTCCCTCAAAACTACTCCACCGAACTTATTGTCATTCCCAGTATAAAATTTTATTTACATTCATTCATCCAAACACAATTTCACTTCTCACATAAAAATCAATGCAAAACCCATGATTCAATAGAAATATTGAAAATGAGAATTCTCACTGAAATGTAACCATGCGAGCCCTAACTTTTTACATTCGCAGAAGCTTGGAAGCATAAGCTATACTAAAAATAAAGTGACAGCCTTTATATTCACCAATTGGATTTCTTTTGACACACGCCAGCTCTAGCAATGGACACCTATGAGTTCCACAAAAGATCTATCTATCTTTGTGCTGCATGAACTGGATTCAAGAATTTGATGAGTATTCATTTGATATTACCTCATCCTCCTTGGCCATTAAGCATATGAGGCCTCATTATCTGGAGATGTATTATTTTCGAGAATTTCAATTAAAGAAGTGACTGAAACAACTCATTTCTGCACTTACGCAATAACTTACTGTTCTAAAACCCTGTACACATGTGAGAGTTTGAAACCCATTCAGACGTTTAATTTTCTCTACTGAACCAAAAAGGTCCTGAATTATTATCATAAGTGGTGTAAGCATGGAGAAAGCTCACCAATTTTATAAGAAAAACAGGACTATCTTAATAATTTCTGATTATTGGGCATATCTCGTCAGACATATGACCTTTAACATCTTGCAATGCTTCGCCCTGTGACTATAAACAGGTTTAAATCCAAAAAGGAGATGACATGAATGGAGCCTGGTGCCAACATTAATTTAAATCTGCAAGTAGTGTCGTACGGCAGCCCATCAAGGAAAAAAAAAAAAAAAGTATGAAATAACACTAAATTTGAAGAGCTAATGTGTATGGGGCAACAATCATTTCTGTGTGTTTTTCTAAGTTAAATTTTAGTTGATTCTCAGAACTTTCATGCATCACAGAAATATTCATGCCCCTCGAACCAAAAGAATGAAACTTATTGAGTTGAATGATCCAGAGGTAGCGTAAACATTTAGCAAGAGAAAGTTGTCATGGAAAAGTAAACTCTACCTGTATTTGTTCAGTTCTTCGAACAGGCGAATGCACTGATCTTTGTTAAGGTAGCCAAGATTCTTCCAATACCAAAAATGAGAAAGAAGAATCAGAATTCAAAAATAAATCAAGCAAGGTTGTAAATATGCTTCCAATTATCGATCAGATATTTATATTCTAGATTAGAGAGAAAGAGAAATCAATTTAGACTAGCTACTTCATTTATTTGTGGGAGATAGGTGAACAGCTATGGAAGTTTCACTTCCCAACTAAATAACAAGTGGATCTTACCCAATACTTTTCAACTCGTGCAGAAACTACTAGACAAACTAATCATTTGGTAGTTGATGGAAAGGTTGGGAGAGAGAGATTTGAGTTAGCAGTTCATTATCAGACATGAAATGTGAAGTGTGAATTAGGGGATGCTACCAACTTAAGAAAATTAAATTCTACTGGCGCAATGTATTGAATGAAATATTATGTATCACAAGCTTTTCTTATAAAGCACAGGAAGTGAATCGTAAAGGAGAACCAACAACCACTTGATACATGGCAATGAAAACCAAACTCACATTGTTATCAATCAGGTTAAATGCTTTCTTCAGTATCCTCGTTCTATTGCGATCCTTCTCAGCCACTTGTTTTACAAGCTACAAAAAAAAATTATAATTAGGTACTTGTCAAGCTTTTAAACTGCAAGGCCACATTTACAAGGTTATCAAGCATTTTATGCAAAGGAAAGATAGCATCTTGCAAGCATGCGTGTTTCTACTTCTGGACTAGGGTTTGAAGCCTGCACTACTCCTTTTAAGAACGGTAAAGATACTTTTTCAGTTTATAGTTTGCAGTAAGAAAAATATGACCTCTGTCCACATATGAATGTTAAATTTGCTTGATTGCAAAGTCAAACTAATCTATTTCAGATTCTTCAACAATTCCAGTAATAAAAATCTTCCTGATTACAATAATATTCATTATTGTTGCTTAATATTATCCTACTTTAAATAAATTTACTACTATTACATTCAATAAAATAGTCAATGACTGAGAAGGATACCTCACTCTAAAAGCTATTGAATACAATGGCAGGAGAAATACTACCTACATCATGTATGAACGATCTTTGCTAAACAAAGTCAATTGTCTAATCTTGTTATTAACTCATTGTAGTTTTTAACAAAATTATAATAGCATAAATTTAATAGATGGTACTATTTTATTATTGTTATTCAATATTATTCAAATGCTTTTCAAAGAAATTAACTATTAGTATATTCAATAAATTAGTCAATGACTAAAAAGTATACCTCGCTCTTAAAGCTATCGTATACCACGGCAAGAATCAAATTGGTGACAAAGTACACACCCAATAGCACATACAGAACAAAGAATAGGCAATACCACCGTGAGGCCCTACAAAGAAGAATAGAGCACTGAAATGTGAGCAAATATAGTGAAACATAAAACAATATCGAAAACACAAAATTGCGATAATTGATTTTAATATCATAAGGCTCTTTATCCTTCCAAGAAAGTTTGCATGGACAAGAAGAAAACACAAAAAAAAGATGGAAAATGGCGCCCAAGATTTACTACATGTTACTTACTTATATGCGGGAATCCAGACATCTGGATTGTTGGACGTGGTGAACAAAATAAACATCTGGTACAATGTTGTGCCATATGAAGTGAATATAGTCCTTCCCTGTACGGTATCTTCAAAGATAACATATGCCAACCAGCTAGAGAAAAGGAGAAATAATAGCCACAAAGCCTGCATTTGGTCCCAATCACCAAAAAAAAAAAAGAATACTATAAAAATGGTTTTCCAAGTCATGTTTTTTTAAGTTACTCGAAAATTTCTTAAAAAGAATATCAGGTGTATTTTGTGGCAGCAGACGCACCAGGACATTGAGGTATGTGAGAAGCATTCCAAACAGGATGATGATGCTGTCTCGTATGTCCCTAAGGTCATTAAAGAAATGCTGCATCTTATCATAATTGAATTTTGAAAAATATAATTGCAAACACAATATATTTATGCAAGTGCATTTGCTTCACACTAATTGCAATGATTATGATTTGTTAGCGTAAGTTCACGCAAGAAACTAACTGCTATGGTTATCCTCTTCCAATGTGGTCACATCCAGAAAACGTCAGTCGTGCTGCGAGTTCATTCAAATTCAAATACTAAGTTTGAATCTACTCTTTTTATATCGACCACCTATTTGGTGACTGTCAAGATTTGAATCCAAATGATGATTAACCTATTTCGTCAACAAGATAATTATGATTTTAAACTGTGGATAGTAAAATAACGTAAATCAGATGTAAAGGAGCTCCTAAAAAATAATCGCCCAGTTAAGAACTGTCCAAAGTGCACACTACCAGTTAATATTGAGTCATGTAGCCACAATATTACTGTTAGACAAACCATATCATAGGGATTCTTGAATAGTTATATAGTTTAGCCCAAACAGCCCATCTTTATTGGAAATTTGTCTTCCTCAGTGTCCAGCACGCAAGTACGTAGAGAAGTGTTTAACATAAAATCCCTCAGCTCCTGCAGTCACGACCGATTCTGCTTGGCCATTCTATTTACATTCCACCTCATATAGCTATTAAAAGTTGGTCATTCTGGTTGCCTCACTCCCCAGATCAAAACAAATTAAAAGTAGGCTGAGAGGCACACATATGAACACGCATCATCGTGGTAACAGATGGGCACACACACATACAGTCTTATTGATGCAATTAGCAGCTAGAAATGGCACAATCATTAATATCACACGAAACTGTATTTTAACTCATTCTCATTACAGATAAGCTTACTCTTCTAACAAATAACTAACTAGGAATTCATATTCATATGCTGCCAAAACAAGGAAATTCCAGTAAGAATCACTATCCAATTTATGTTGTCTGTTTTTGAAAATAATGCATCCGGAATGTGTTTTTTGTTGAACAGGGACATAAACAAAAAATGAAAAATAAATAAAAGGATTGCATGAAAGCTATATGACTCAAGGGAAGAGAAAAGGATGAATTGCTACAGGAACAAAGACCATGTTTCCTGTCAATGAAAATTATAAATCTCAGGCGAACAGCAATATAGCTACTAAAAATAGTAAACTTTCAATGTTGATGGTATTATATGGAAGATGCAACTGCTTTTTCAAAGGTGATCTAAAATCAGTGTAGAAACATCTAAATCAAAACGCTGCACAAAATTCAAGGCATGACGACTTTCTCAGAAAAGAAACCAAGAACCAGGGACAAAGAATCCAAAGCGAATGGCACCGTACCTGATGTTAAGAGCAAAAGTACAACTCGGATATAGGGTGCAATCCGGAATGGAAGAATATAGTGACCCACTGGAGAAAGATATATAATATAGACTGATAGATCCATAATCAATATTGACAACAAAAGCACCTGTAAATGAAATGGAGAAAAACAATTAAAAAGAGAGAGAAAAACAAGAGTCCAAGATTTTTACAATAATTTCCATTAAAAATCGAATAATAAGCTCCGATAAAAATACACATTCAAACCAGCACACAACTCTTTGTTGTATGCATTTTCAGAATACAAAGTCATAACAGAACTGTGACCTTAACATACATAAGCAAAATAGAGATCATAACATGCTTCTATATACCCCAGGAAATGGTCTGAAAAATCAATTGCGCGCAAAATTGAATGTGTGTATGAGCTTGTTCTATAATTGCAAGAATTGAGGGATTGATGTGGGTCATAACCTGCTCTATTGACTTTTAATTAGTGAACAGTGGAGCTCAGTTGCCAATTGCTTTGTAGTTTAGTTATTGATGACCGCTGTTGTGGAACAGTGCTTCAGATGCTGGAAGGAACAGAACTAGCTGATAGTGACTACGGAGTTTGCTGCCAGTGCACTTTGTGTGTGATACGTACAGGAAAAACTGATGGCCCTTTAGTGGGTAGAAAAATTTATCTGGTATTTCTAATCGATTCAAGTATGTATTGACTCACAGATGGGTTTCTTAATAGGTTAGGCACCTCATAAACTTGTAATATATTGTGTACAGCATCAGCCACACCTTTTGGGCTTAGTATAACCCTAGGCAATAGATATTTCAAATTTAGAGGAAAAGATGTGATCAGAAACAATTTAACAATCTTGTTTCCTCAGTTAGTATTACCAAAAAAAATAGACCTTTTATTGGGTTTTATGAAGCTTAGAAACACAAGGTTGGACTATTCATCATATAACATAGTTTTCTTTCCTTTTCCTAAGATATTCAGTAATTACATACTTTCAGCTCAGTAACCAAATCTTTCCAAGTGAAGACCTTGATCCAAAAGCATATCATCCTCACAACTTCAGCACAATATTTCTTACATGGAACGTCTACGAAACATATGAATCACAGACCAGAAAACGTCAACACACCAACTAGGTCAAACAAACCCATGACACGCTGATCATGAAATCATCCAATTAATCTTGTGGTCTTGAAAACGATAAAGTTAAAACACAAGCCCAGAACTTTTTGTTCAAGATATATGACATCTATTCTCTTGGCCCAAAGAAATAAAGAAGAAAAATCAACGTCCTTAATAATACATGAAGATGATCCAGTTTATATACTGGACAACACGCAGATCCACTTATGCCTTCACATTTTCATGAAATGTAAACAATTTAAGTAAAATGCCACAAAATGTTGGAATGCGAGAAATAGATGGTTAAAGCTTTATTTTCATCAGTGTGATCTTCCTATAAAGGTTTATTTTGTTTAATATTTTCTCTTTCGCAGTCTGATGTATTAACTGCTTGCAAGCACCTCAAGAAGCCGGATGCTTGAACGGAGATAAACCTTATGAGGAGTCAAAACAGCATAGTCCTTTTAATATCTAAATGGAATACACAAATTTAAATGTTTCTATTCTTGCTCTTAAATAGGTATTTCTGAAAATGTTAATTCCCTTTCAATGGGACCATTAAATGCCATACACAATGAGTGTTCCCCAAAAGGACTCCATTATTTGCATGGAAAAGAATTCAGTTTCCCACCTTTTCAAATCTTACCTAACACCCTAGACATGCCTAAGCGAGTAGTAAATTCAGTGCAGGGAGTACGAACTGTATAATGCCTACAATTCAAATGCCTTTAATTTAATAATGTGTTCGTCTTCAAGCATTTTGTGCCGCTTTTTATTTATTTTGTTTACATTTTGTGAAAAACTAGAAAATGAGGCAAGTGATAAAGATCCAAAGACTCAAAGAAGAATGAATAAAATCATGCCAAAGCAGAAAGTATGTCGCCATGGAGCCACTTTCTTATGCCACAGTGCTGATGTTATAAGAAGAAAATCCGAAATTGTATGTTGAGATACAGCACCAGTTAAAGAAAATTTGGGGAAATTTACATGAGTTTGATGCCTCAAACTCCCATTCCTCGTGCCACCTCATGAGAGTTTGTGCAGATTAGGTTACTGGTTGCTGTTTTATGTACTCAATACTTACAGCCCCTTCAAATTTATTCTGATTGAAAAGGCTGCAAATTTAGATCTGCCTAAGAGAGTGTGAATTTATAGATTAACCGAGGGATGAGATACTTGGAGCAGAAATTCATCACATACGTATACCAAATAGAAGATAATCGATGAGGCAAATTGATAATTTATTCATTATGTTCATGCTATCGAAGAGTTATCTGCTTAAAAAAGAAACATAACAGCAAATTATGTAATTGTAGTTAGAGAACTGTGTACCTTAAGTCTATTAACATAACTCTTCCAGAAAATACTGCACCCTTCGTAAGTTATTGGAAATAGTATATGTGCGAACAGAATCAGAATAGTCACTCCCTGCAAAGAAAAAAAAGTTAGGAAAGAGAAAGCTCAATCTCTTAAAAAATAATAGCTCCAAAACAAAACACCACCGAAGAAATTACACATACACGCTAAGATATAGGTTTTAGGATAATGAATTACCCCATAGTTCTAATAATGGTGATGTTGCATGTGGAGTTCTATACAGCAAAGATTTCTATCTTTTTAGTTTATTCATAGCATTAGTATTGAACTAAAGTCGTAAACTTTTAGTTATACTTCACCACATGAAATATAAATGTCATTGCGTATGTGAGAATTATTATAATTAGATTTTACTGATTAAGCCTTATATTTAGCACACACTAGATTCTCATATAATTCTTACGTTTGACATGTTATACATGCAAAGGCTATTTTCAAGGAGACTTGACCGAAACATGGACTTGAAAATCTCACTTCAATCACTGCACCATCATAGAAATGAACTTTGCATTAAAACCCAAAGATACATAAAATTATGCCTCCTTTTTAATGTTGGGGCTCTAACAACCAGAAAATTTTATAGATTAATTTTTTTGTCGTACATTGCAAATTTTTGCCCCGACACTAACATGTTAGGTAATAAGAACTCACTCTTTGTGCAATAGCTCAGAATCATTAACCACTTCTTTTTCAAAAGAGATTGCATTATTAATCATTCAAAATAGTTTGTATGCATCCACAAACACTTTTCTGAAGTTTGGTGCCGATTATAAGCATGCATAAAATATTTCTTTTATATAAATTAAATGAAGTATAACAACAACAACTACATATCTCTATATTTTTAAGAATTTATAACAATTAATGGAATGGTAAATGAGCTTCAATCCAACATAGGTGAAAAAATGTGTGAACTGACATCATCCAACTTTACAAAGAGCTGATGCTATCAACAAACTGAAACATCAAGATAACTATAGTGATAGATGAAACCCAGAATATTTCCAAATGCGGAAACAATTCAATTAATTATTCACTTTTACGTTTACCTCATAAATGAGACTCTCGGTACCAGTCAAGTATGGCAGCTCTCCTAGAAAGTAGTATCCCCTATCACTGCAATCCTCAGAACACCATAAAGGTTTCTGAGAATCCAAACCAATCATTTATAAATGGGGGAAATTTTTTAAATCCAAACTATGGAGGAAAATAGATTTAAAAAAACAAAGACAGTTTAAAGGCTACACGAACCTCCAAGAAATTCAGGAGTATTAGAGCAAAGTAGTTAAGGGACCAAAGGAAATCAAATTGTATAAATAGTAAATATGAGTGTAAGGAGCTTCCAAAGGTTGACTGGTCAAGAATTTCCTCGGGTATCCCAATTCCATCTTCAGCCTGCAACGGCACCAAGCATGTGAAATTGTCAGAAAAAATTTACAGCAAAGAATACTGGTAGTTTCAATAATAGTTCAACAAGATTAATAATTCCAATGAATTGGAGTGCTGAGTCCACCTATCTAACGTAACTCAATGGTAACGAAGTGTTAATGAATCAAATGCTCAACTACATGACATCCTTGTTGCTTCCAATCCATCCCCTAATCCATAAAGCCAAGGCTCACAAAAGTAGACCACAAACACATGGGTTTGAACCATTAATATTTTTTCAATTTTGACATAAAGCCATTTTGTGCTCTGAACTTGTATTCTCATAACTCCAGGTAAGAATTTTGTCCGAAAGCAGACTTGCTTCCCCTGCTTAATTGGATAAAAAGGTTCAGAATACTCAGGAAAACAAAATGGAGTCCAGTAGAATAGGGTGAGAAGTCCTAAATGAATAGGATGGTGTAAATTGAGAAGATAACCAGGACTGTATCAGCTATAACACAAAATCTGTAAAGACGCTATGATTTCTCCATCTCATATCATATGGAACAACCATGAAGGGCGATGAAACTTCACTTCACGGGTATCCATATTGCATCATATTGTCCAAATAGTGGCTGAATTACCCACTCAATCCTTTATAGAAATCTGCATTCTATAGTGACCACTGTCTCTAATGAAGAACATTTCCAGTTTGATAACCTCATATATCAGATGTACTTGGATTTGCATGACAACAGAAGTTTAAATAATCTAATTATGATAAGTTTCTATCGCCTCGACTTCAGGCTCTTTTCAGATAGATCGATCTCGTCATTCTTAGTAATTTGCATACAAATAATTAATCAAACATCCAAGCATATTAACTTCATCAACTCTTTTGTTATCTCAAAAAGTCTTCCAACAATATATTTATCACCATCATACATGATCGTGGTACAAGAAGATATTTTCAGGGATCATTGGACACTTCCTTAATATTTCATACAAACTCCTATTCCTGAAGAGATCCCTAGAACAAGACAATGTCCAACTACCATGTTGGATCTCCTTTAATTCTATGGAACTGCTCTTAAAATAGGAAACTGTGACTCTCTGTTTGAGGGCAAGAAAATAGGAACGAAAAGGAAAAACAAATTTTCTTTTTACATTAACATAAAAGCATAAGACGGAAAATATCCTGTAAATGCACCTCTTAAGTACTATCATTATGGATTACAAAAAAAATCAGAATCCTGAAACGTGAGGCAAATAAGTTTCATTTTCACTTTCTCCTTCGCTTCCTTCTCACCCTATATATCACATATCCAACACACTGTGTTCACATATCAAGATTGGATATAGGGTATCTCATCATCTTAATCTTCAAAGTTCAAACATAATTTAGAGTTGGCATGATCCTATGTTGTAGGATATCAAAAAAGTTATTTATTATTCCCTACACATATCTCTAATATAGAATAAAGAATCCCCTGAGGGAAAGGGCATCGTTTAAGGAAAACAAAACTTTCTTAAAAATAACAGATACTTCTATAAAAGGACGAACCAATTTATTATCTTTCAGAAACCAAAATGTCCCATCAAGATTACCTCAAGTTCGACAACTTACTCAAGAACCCAAAAAAAATGTAGGGTCTACGGACAAGAGAAACATTTTTTATATCCATAAATTCAAAACCTAAGTTAAATCGAGTTCAAGGACACATTTACTAAGTTCAATAAACCCACTCGTTCTACGCATGCATTTTCCATATGTACACCAACTTGCTTAGTTCATGAATGTCTCTTATATAGAAGATAGAAAAAACGGCTTCCATATTTTCCTTAATCGATCACAATTTAGTATTTACCCAAAGATGGAGTAGAATGTCTCATACATACCTTCAGCCTTTAATCATACCTAAAACAAACTTCTTCCTTCAAAACATAATTTCCAAAAAGTTTAATATGCTCCGTTCAATACCAATTACGAACAATAATACCCCCTAAAATATTAACATCCCAAATTATCATTTGAACTGTAAGATACTATAACATTGCCAATGGACTGACATTTTAAAACCAATATTCAAATAAAAAAAGACATAGGAAAAGCCAAAGTACGTACAAGATCAACCAAAGCAGCAGCCTTCTGATAGGTTGATCCATGAACAATAGCATCTGATCTTCGGTTAAATATATGCTTACGGCCTCTTCTTGGGCTGCCACTGCCATCACCACCCAGCAAAGCTTCATCCATTTTTTCGCACACTGCTCTATAGATTCAGATATGGGTTTTACAGTTTTGACTTAATAAAACCTTCTTTGTCTGTGTTTTTTGTGTGGGGGGGTTTGTTGGACATTTATCAAACAAGTGGTCTGCGACAGCAAGTGGGTCGCCTTTGATAAATTGATCGCTGATTAATTAATTGATTTATGAGGAAACGGAAATGGTTAGGTTGTTAAAGCAAGATGTTTGAATTGAAATTCTGTCATTGTCTGTAATACTGCTAAGTGCTAAGTTCAAGGAGAGAGAGTATAGCGATCAATTAATTGATTTATGAGGAAACGGAAATGGTTAGGTTGTTAAAGCAAGATGTTTGAATTGAAATTCTGTCATTGTCTGTAATACTGCTAAGTGCTAAGTTCAAGGAGAGAGAGTATACGTGTGAGAATGAGAAGGTTGTGGAATTTTGTCGGCATTGTTTGGTGGGGGTCATAAATCATAATGCTATATCCAAATCCTTTCGTTTTCATGGAGTTTTGGAAATTTTTTTTTCAGATTTAATCCTGTTTCTTTATTAGGAAAAATTATTTATTTGGTTATGTTAAATAAATTTTCGTCATTGGTTTGAAAATTTAAATTATGTTTGGATAAGTAATAAAAATTTAATGTAGGTTTGGAAATGAGATTATGTTTGGTTAAATAGTTTTGAAAAATAGTATTTTAATATAATAATTTGAAAAGTTGATAAATTGAAAATTTTAATTGAATATATAATATTATATTTGAAGATTATAGGCTAAAATTAGATATATATAAGTATTTTTAAGTAGATAAAGTTGGTAATGGAGGGTCCCACATGTATAATTGAATTAAAAAATAAGAATAGTGATTGATAAGTGATGTAGGTTTGTATAGGGTTGAGAATTGAAATTGTAGGTTTGAGATGATGTTTTATGTGAAAAGTAGAAAGTGGAAATGATGATTTCCATTGGAAATTTTAAAACAAACATGATTCTATTTACATGAATAGTTGGAAATTGGAAATGGGGCGCTTCCAAAATGTAAACAGTAGCCTTTCTTTTTTTGACGAACAAAATTTTCTTTATTAGGAAAAATAATTTATTTGGTTATGTTAGTAAAGTAGTCACATTTGAAATTTAATCTATTAACTATTAAAATTTTGGACATTTAGTAGTATTTTCACCAAAATTTTGTAATTTTTATCAAAAAAATAGTTATTATGACCGGTCAAATACAAAAATGTCAAAATAATTACAGATTTTGATTATTTGGCGAAAAAATTGCCACCAATTAAACTATTAAAATTTCCAAACCTTTTTGTGTCAATTTTTACTTTAGATCTCCAAAATCCCTAAATTTCTTAGACACGTTACCACTCATCGGTCCTAGTTAGCAATTACGGTTAAATTACATAATTCTAGTCAAATCGGACTAAATATCCAAATTTTTCAAAGACATTGGACAAAAATTTAAAGGTAACTACTTAGAGGACTAAATCTCTAAGTAGTCCAAATTAGGGGTGTAAACGAGTCGAGTCGAGTTTCAAAAATTGTGTTTGAGCTTGTTTGATTATTAATCGAATCGAGCTCGAAATTTTTTTCAATTTTTACATGAATCGAGCTCCAAAACTTGATATTTTTACACATATTTTATTCTTTTTTACTAATCGAGTTGAGCTTACGGTTAAATTACATCTTATCAAACGGAAAATTGTGTTCAAGTTTGGTTTGTTATGTTAACAAACCGAGCTCAATCTAGCTTTTAACGATCGATCTCGAATCGAATATCGAGTAGTTTGTTTCATTTTTCGGCCCTAGTCCAAATTAGAGGCCTAAAAAAATTATTTTCCCTTTTTATTATTTTGAGGAACAAAGTGGGAAATCATACCGGATACAGTTAAGTGATACACATATTATACTTTCTCTTTTTTTATTTTTTGAAAAATATATTTTCACGTGTATATAAATGCATATTTGTTTTAGTAATTTCTAATATAGTACTAATTTATTCATATGGATACTCAATATAATTTAGGGGAAAGGAACAAAAAGTCCTAGAATAAATTCTTATATGGAGAATCTATGAAAACATTTTTCCAAATGCCAGAAATCTTTCCACCAACTTTACATTCCAATTTCCAAAAAGTCAATCGTTGAACTTTACACCAATTGCATTAAGTTTTTTTATTATTATTATTTTCGGATTAAGCTGCTTTTGTATTAAGTTCTTGTAATAGAACCATCTTGCAAGTTTAAAATTGAAATTTTATAGTATATATTTTTTTATTATTATTACTGATGGGAGGGATATGATCCACGTTGATTTAGTATACAGTTTGACTGTAGTTTATAAGGGAGGGTCAAGTCGGATCAAGTCCCTCCCCTGAGAGACGTCTTTTCTATGACAAAACTTTGAGAGTCGCGCCAAAGTAGACAATAGCTATTGGGCGAATGATAGTCACCGTGCCACATTAGGAATGTTACATTTTATTTTTTGTGTGTGTGGGTAATTAGAGTTTTGAACTTGTGTAAACTGTAAATTTCATAATTTGTAATCTGAATACACAAAAGAAATTCAAATATCGAAATATTAAAATCCTAAATCCAAAAGAAAATAAACCCTTTACTTTGCTAACTAAAGGAACCGAGTGTAATCCAGTCCATTATAAATTCTTTTAACCTTTTTCATTGTAGTTATATATTGGAGTTGGAACTATAAGTAAGCTAAATTATAATCGAATATAATTCAAACTTACTAGCGTAACGTCCGCAGGCCTGACACAAATCAGCAAACATGACCCCCCGATTAGAATAGATAATTATACAATTTTATTGAATCTGAGAGTTTTACACGTTATTATGTGAAAGGAAAGCAAATAAAAGCTAGAAGGATAAGACATCATTGCAATCTATATTAGATATAAAGCTGTGTATATTGGATTGATTATGAATCAGCATTACAGGGAATATATATAGCAGCAGGAGCACAATGTCCTTCTCCAATGATTGGATAAAAAGGAATATGCTAACAACCTTGTACTATCCTAAGCTAGATGATAGACACTTGGCATAATCTGATATAGGTATAGTACAAGGATTAATTAGACTATAATCAGCTGTATTAATTTCTCTAACATCCCCCCTCAATTCGAGCGAGGGTAAGGCAGCAACTTTCAATTTATTTTGAAGTCGAGCGAAGAATTGTAAACTTAATGGTTTTGTGAAGATGTCTGCCACTTGATCTTGAGAAGGGACATGTTGCAATGAAAGTTGTTGTGCTGCAATCTTTTCCCGAACAAAATGTAAATCTAACTCTACATATTTGGTTCTTGCATGAAGAATAGGATTGGATGCCAGAGCAATGGTGCTGAGGTTGTCAACCCATATGACAGGAAATTTTGAAGGAAGAAAACGAATCTCAGAAAAAAAAAAAAAAAAAGTGTTGTAACCAAACCATCTCAGCTATGGCATGTGCTAAACTCATATATTCTGCCTTAGTACTAGACCTTGAACAGAACTCTATTTCTTTGCACACCATGAAATCAGATTCCCTCCAAAATAAATGCAATAGCCTGTAGTAGACTTTTTATCATCAAGATCTGCTGCCCAGTCTGGATTAGAAAAACCAACAAGATCAAGGTGTTGTGAAGATGTAATATGAAGCCCATAGTCTATGGTGCCTGCCAAATACCTCAATACCCGTTTGACAACCTTTCAATGCTCATCAAGAGGACAAGGCATATATTGAGAAATTTTGTTAACACTGAAGGCAATTTCTGGCCTAGTGATAGTGACATATTGCAAACCACCAACCAAGCTTCTATATAAAAAACCATCAACTGTAGGAAGACCTTTGGTTTTGGACAAAGAAAGAGATGACACCATGGGTGTAGGAGTCCCTTTAGCTTCAATCATCTTAGCCTTCATCAAAAGATCTTTAATGTATTGGCCTTGATGTAAATGCAATCCTTGTGTTGTATGTGTTATCTCAATGCCAAGGAAATGATGTAATGATCCAAGATCTTTTAAAGAAAAAATTTTGCTGAGCTGAGAAATGAGAAGATTAATCTCTGTAGTTTTGTTCCCTGTAATCAAGATATCATCAACATAAATAAGCAAGAAGATTAGAGAATCATTCTTGTACTAATAAAACAGTGATGAATCGGCCTTTGAGGCAAGAAAACCAAGAGAGAAAAGAACACTTTTGATTTTAAGAAACCATGCCCTGGATGCTTGCTTAAGCTTATACAAGGCCTTGGACAATTGCACACTAACTGAGAATCCTTCCCTTGCTCAAAACCAACAGGTTGGGCCATGAAAATCTCTTCTTGAAGATCCCCATTCAAGAAGGCATTATTGATGTCAAATTACCTTATGGGCCATCCTTTATGAACATCAATAGTCAAGATGACTCTGATAGTTGTAGGCTTGACAACTGGACTGAAAGTCTCCTTAAAATCATAACCAGCAGATTGAGAATATCCCTGTGCAACTAGTCTTGCTTTGTACCTTGATATTTTCCCATCAGCTGATCTTTTCAACTTAAAAACCCATCTGCAGCCAACCAAATTCTTTCCAGCTGGTAAATGAGTCAAAGTCCAGGTGTCATTTCTCATTAGAGCATTATACTCTTCATCCATAGCTGATTTCCAATTTGGATCACTTAAGGCTTGCTGTACAGATTTAGGTTCAACCTTTGTTTCAACATCAGTATGCACATTAAAAATATTTGGTTTATGTATGCCTGCCCTTGCTCTAGTGATCATAGGATGTCTTATGTTGTCTGCTGCATTTTTCAATTGCTCATGAGTAGTAGGAACCTGCAAGTTAGTCTTGGAAACAGAAACAGGTGTACTAGTATGCTCAATTGGCAAATGCACTTTTAATGGAATAGTAGAAAAACTGGCATCACTATCATGTAGAGAATGAGGTGAAGAAGGAATATAGACAGAGGAGGAAACTTCTTGTGGCAAAACTGAGTCAGCAGCAGTATCAGTTATTGGAGGGCCATGAGTAACTGTAACAAGAGGAGTTTGGATAAAAGAGCTGGGAAAGAAGAAGGTATAAAAGAATCAGTAAGGTGATGAGAATTATGATTCTGAAAAGGAAAAACAGTTTCATCAAACAAAACATGCTTAGTAATGATCACTTTCCCCCCTGGAAGAAGAATTTTGTATCCCTTATGAGAGTTACTATAGCCAATATATGAAGGTGCCAGAAGTGGATCTATATTGGAGTTTGTGCTTGTTGTAAGGTCTGAGGTAAGGATAGGATAGACAACCAAAAACTCTGAGTCTAGAATAGTCAGGCTTGTGCCCATAAAGCTTTTTAAGAGGACTGGAAAGATTCAACACTTTAGTATGGGTTCTGTTGATGATATAAATAACACATGTGAAAGAATCATCCCAAAATTTTGAGGGTAATCCTGACTGAGCTAACAAAGCTAACCCCATTTCAACAATATGCCTATTCTTTCTCTCAGCAAGTCTATTTTGTTGAGGTGTATATGGACAGGATATTCGATGAACAATCCCAAGATCTTGAAAGAATTTAGTTAAAGCTCTATATCCACCTCCCCAGTCACTCTGTACAGATTTGATTTTCAGATTTAGCTGATTCTCAATCATGTTTTTGAAATGGATGAAAGCATTATATGCTTCTGATTTGGATTTAAGAAGAAACAACCAAGTGAAACGTGTGTATTCATTTATAAAGCTTACATAATAACCGAATCCATTTTAAGATTTAATGGGAGATGGACCCCATAAATCAGTGTGAATAATTTCCAATGGTGCAGTGCAATGAGTTGTGGAATGAGGAAAAGGCAATCTATGAGATTTTGACAAAGCACAAGAAGAACATAAACTGGAATTAAATTTTATAGAAAAGGAAATATTACAATCATTCAAAGCCCTCTTAACAACATCAAAGCTAGCATGACCCATTCGTTTATGCCACAAGTCAATACTACAAGTGTTTTGTAAACTGGTAGAATTAAGACTAGGACTAAAACTATTATTTGGAGTTGGATTGACATCCTTGTTGAAAGTGGGTGAATGCTGGAAACTGTGAAGTTGAAAGTGATATAGTCCTCTTCTAACAGTTCCCTTGAGAAGAACTTCCTTGGTGATTCGATCTTTAACAAGACAAAAAAGTGGGTGAAACTCAAAGAAAATATTATTATCAAAGGCAAACTGAGAAACACTAATAAGGTTTTTGCTTATATTAGGAACATGAAGAAGATTTTTTAGAATGAATTGTTTAGAACAAGAAGGAGAATGAAGATGAGTAGTGCCAGTATGAGCAATATTAGTACCTATTCCATTTCCCATGACTAGCCTGTTGGTGCCATTATACTCAGTAGCAATATTAAGATTGGCAAGATCATTGGTTACATGATTACTAGCACCAGAATCAGGGAACCATGAACTTTCTGAACCTGCATCAGAAAAGTTTGGAATAGAGGATGCTTGTGTCATGTTGAGGATAGGATTTCTGTTTTGTCCTTGAAACAGCTGAGCAGTGTTGTTGTTATTATTGCCAACATTAGAATCATATATGTGCCAGCATCTATCAGCAGTATGTGCAACAATACCATAAAGTTGGCAAATCAACCGATTTCTATTCCTGCCACCCCTGCCTCTAAAGGGTCATCTACCAAACCTGCCTCCTCTGTTGTTTTGATTAGCAAACTAATTTCTGCCTCTTCCAAAGGATTGGTTAGGGGGAAAATTTCTTCTCTGAGATGGATGACCAACATTGTTCACAGAGGGCATTGAACCATCACTGTTAACCAAATGAACAACAATGGATTCAAGTCTTGTCTCATAGCTCATAAGCAAAGACTGAACCTCAATAACACTTAATGACTCAAATCTAGATGTTGCAGAGACCATTACCGCATTATATTCACTCCCTAAACCAGCTAAAATATGTAAAACTTGATCCTTCTCAGATAGTTTCTCTCCTGCAGAAGCAAGTAAGTCAAAACATCCCTTCATCTTTCCAAGGTAATCTCTCATGCTTAGATTTTCTTTTCTGAGAGTCTGCAACTTCAACTTATATTGATGAAGCTTAGCTTGAGACTTACTGGCAAAATGTGTCTCAATGGTTTGCCAAATATCTCTTGTTGTGGTAAGTCCTACCATAAGGATTAGCATACTTTGTGACAAAGAGGAAAGAATCCAAAGAAGCTAAAAGCTGATCTTGTCTCTACCATGTGATATATTCTGGATTGATTGTTTGTGTTTGATTTTCTGAGGTAATAAACTGAGTAGGTATTGCAGCATCTTCAAGAATAAAGTGCTGCAATCCATAATCTCGATTTGTAGTCAGATCTTGTTGCTCCATATGAGGAAGTTATCTTCATCAAGCTTAATTGAAATAAGCTGATTTTGAAGAAATATCAGCTGTGAAGGAGCTGAAGCAAGTGTTGCTCCATCTTGGGTTGTGGAATCGTCTGAGTCATCCGTGGCAAGAGAAAGCTCAAACTAAAAAGTAAAAAAAAAAAGGCAAAAACAGCATGGGTATGCAGAGTCAGGTAAAACCTGCTCTGATACCATGAAAGGAAAGCAAATAAAAACTAGAAGGATAAGACACCATTGCAATCTATATTAGATATAAAGTTGTGTATATTGGATTGATTATGAATCAACATTACAGGGAATATATATAGCAGCAGGAGCAAAATGTCCTTCTCCAATGATTGGATAAAAAGGAATATGCTAACAACATTGTACTATCATAAGCTAGATGATATACACTTGGCATAATCTGATATAGGTATAGTACAATGATTAATTAGACTATAATCAGGTGTATTAATATCTCTAACATCATGAGATAATAATATGATATCTTTATGTAGAAAACCCATTTTTATATTAGAACTTTGGTCAGATTAGGTTTCTTTTGTTGGATAGGAATTGTTCTTGAAAATAGCTTTCGCTCATGCTTATATGGTGGGATTTCTGCAACATGGTTGAACGAGAAACATGTCAAGTATTGAAGTCTGAAGACAATACAAGAACGTCCTCTTGAGTCTTTACTTTTATAAGTAATCTTTCTAATAGTTGATAGCAGCTACGGACGCAAAAATTTATTCTTGGGGGGCAAAATTCAAGAATGGCGCGAGATGGTGCACAAAGAAGACAAGAAAAGCCCTCCGAAGGTCCCTGGATTTTTTTTATATATGTATAAATACAATCAATGGCGGAGATAGAGGGCCAACCCGCCCCCCAAATCCTTTTTTTAAAAAATTACTAGGTAAATTTTTTCAATTTTTTTTAGTTAATATTTATTTGTACTTTATTAGTTTTTTTATCTGACCCACCACAATTTCGTGTATCGGTCTACTCGTGACAATTCCTAGCTACACCATTGTAATTCCTAGCTACGCCATTGTATACAATGACGTAGCTAGGAATTATTACGGGGTGGACCAATACAAGAAATTGGGGTGGGCCAGATAAAAAAACTAAAAAAATACACATAAATATTAACTATTTTTTTTTAAAATACCTCAATTATTTTTAAAAAGGGGGTGTCGGGCCTCGGGTTGACCTCCCCTATCTCCGCGATTGTATATATATTATTTTTTGCTCTAGGCCCCTCGAAATTTTGGACCGATCCTGGCAAAATCAAATCTAAATATAAATAAAAACAAAACATACAAGTTTTTATAACTATATTACATGGAAATTGGGGCCGGGGGCGGGGGGGGGGGGGCAGGGAAGATATTTTGGTTTATATTTATATACTATTTTAATTTATTTAATAATATATTATAGGGGTTCAATCGCAAGATGAAGGGGGGCGGTTGCCACCACCAGTCCCCCCCTCCCCCTCCCCCTCCCCATCCCCATCCCTGGTTGATAGTTTCTTTTTTAGGAATGGCCTCGTGCAGTAGGATTGAGGAATCCATAGCATGTTAAATCTTTTTATAGATTGTTTCTTCTTTGGGCATGGTCTCGCGCAGTGGGATCGGGGATATATTTAATTAATGTGAAGAAGTAGAGATGGGTTTTGTATTCTATTTTTTTAAAAGAATGACGCATATTTCTTACATTAATATAAAGTTGTAATATGTCAAATTGGTCACTTCTGTTTTGTGAAAATGAAAAATAAACATATTTTTCATACATATGTTTTTTAGTCATTTTAACTAAAAATTGGCCGTCCTACTTTTCGTGCATTCTATAATGAGGTACTTAGCCATTTTTCAAAATATTGATGCGGTACATAACTCGGTGCCAGTCCCAGAAATGAACAAAAAGAACAAAGTGGACATTTGAACTCAAAAATGACTAAAAAACATATTTTTGAAACACATGGTTAAATAACATTTTTGCTATGGAGAAAATGTCAAAAATCCGACACTCTTGATATATAATCTTGATTATATTGATGTAAATTATCTTAACATGTGTAATATGCATAAGAATAAAATACAAAATGAAATAAAAGAATTGAACCCATATAGATGTGGTAAGATTTGGATGCTAACGAAGCGAATGTGAAAATTCACATTAATTGTCAATTCACTGACTTGATCGACAAATGCCCAAGACTTGACGTGGGCAACTTGCCACTTTAAGCATAAAAAATAGGACAAATTGCAGACAAGAGGTTTGATGACCGCTCCTACTGGGGATCTTCATGCACGTCTAATACTTAATTGTTTACAACTCTCACTTCTTGTTGTGTGTGCTTGTCTTATCATTTTTGGGCATGGATCCTCTCTATTTAGGGGGTGTAAATTTCTTGTGCGTTTGGAGAGAAAGACACATATACATCTATACATACACCTATACATATATATACATATATATAAATGTATGTATAGATGCACATGTGTCTTTCTCTCCAAACGCACTAAATTTACACATCCTAAAATGGAGAGGATCCATTTCCATCATTTTTGCATTTAAAGTTGAAAACATCTACAGTTGAAAATCTCTCTTAAAATATAATACATTTCTATTCTCCACACATTATTCCTCAATCCCATTATTGAGAATACATTCTTGTGAAACAATTTCTCCCCAAAATAATCAAAATTTTAACCAAATACAGCATACATGTACGAAACCAAATACAACACAATTATCTATGAAACCATAATACCATATATAGCGACAGTAAATATAGTTATAGTTTTCAGTTAACATTTGAGATAGCCCTGCAGAGCAATGGGGTTCAATTCCCATCTCCCTCATCCTGCAAGATTTGTACTAAAAAAAAGCAGATAGCAGTTCAAAACAATTGCATAACTTTAAATGATAATTACAAAACTACCCCTGAGTTTTGGATTAATCACAAAAAACCTCATAGATGTTTGAAAATTCCAAAAAGACCTTGAGGTTTGTTTTTGTGTTAAATGTAAGGGGGTGTCTGAAATGCTTTTACTTATGAATAGGGTAAAGTGTAATACAAACTCAAATGTCAAGGGAATTTTTGTAATTTTAAAAAAAATATAGGTTTTTTTTGTAATTAACCGAGACCTCGGATAGTTTCTGTAATTATCCATAAACTTTTAACGAAATACTAATAAAGTTAAATGCAACTGGTAGATAGCAATACTAACCTACCTTTGTAAGAATTAAAACATAAATCAAATGAGCACAAAACCCAAGAAACTGCCTGAGAGCAAATCAGAGGACATACAAAAATCTCGACGTCGCCAGTTACAGAGAAGAATTACAGAATCTGGTACAGTGTGAGTAAGCTGCTGGGACACTATATATACTCACAATAGAAACAACATCTTACTTTCTTACAAAACCTTGGTAATTAAACACAGACAACGAATCTCTTATCGTAGTAGTAATGTACGCATTAAGTATGAGAAGAATTGACTAATTTTTACAAGCAGTAAGAGAAAGATGAAGCAAGCAACAAAACAATGATATTAGGAATCTTCGGTTGATCGGTAACAAATAACAAGAAAATAACAGGAAATCTGCACTAGCACACCTCAAAATCTGCATTTTATCGAGTCCACAACTCAAGACTAAACCTGCAAAACAAAACACGACTCTCTTAGCTTCAAAATGACTTTTCTGAGGGGAGTATATATTATTAAGGCCTATATCAAACAAACATTTAAAACAGTAGACTCCACCATAATGTCGTCAGTTCAAATAATCGCATTAACAGCAAACAACTATTTTCGAACTCATAAGACCATAGATTCTGCGACTCCGAAGGACATCAGAAACAGTACACTAAGTCGCTAAAGGCAATTCAAATGGGCTTCCATTGGTAGTCGTGCATCTTACTTTCACTTAGGCTTCACCAACATTTTTTTCTATTACTATTTATTTATTTATTTATTTATGTCATTATTCTTCAAGCAGATACAGTTTAGCATCATGCCAGATCATGTAAATATTTTAATTAATTTGAAAGAAGATTCAGATGCTTGATCACCGCACAATTGCAGATACCATCTCGCACTATTTCGAAATTATACTCCCTCCTATTCACAATAAGTGTCTTTTTAACACAAAAAGTTATTCAAATAGAATGTCCTTTTGATATTTTCAAAACTAATGAAAAAAGATTTTCCCAAATTACCCTTATATTTATTAACAATTATATCTAAACTTTGTTTTTTTTTCAAAGCAACATTTATGATTAATTAAGGGTATATTGGGTATTTTAATACATTCCTTAATATGTGTGTTTTTCTTAAAAAGACACTTATTGTGAATAGGAGGGAGTAATAAATAGTAAGGCTCAAAATTTCCCGTTGCGGATATGTTTGCACTAATTCGCTCAAGGTTCCATAAAGGCCTCGTAAACGATAACTAGAAGCAATATTAGGTGACAAGTTAATGACAGTTCATCCAACTGGAAATGCATGAATTTTAGTATACCTCGACATTATTATATTTTTCGCATATGTGAAATCACCTAGATCAGCTAACCCAAAGAATAGCAACACCATCATCTAATAACCTAGTTTTTCTCCTAGTCACAACATAATGAAGGTTTTTAAGACAGAACCTACAGCAAGAAAAGACCAAAAGATGGCCAAAAGGCAAGGATAAGGGTAAACATGTGAAGCAACTTAAGCAGTGACTGTACCACCCTCAAATTCCTCATGTTTGCGGTAATTATGTTTAACTTTCAACAAAATTTCTTACAACCTACATTATCACTAAAATCACAGCAAATAGTACACAGCTCCAGAAAAAGAATAATTAAAAAATAAAAGACCTCAACAGCTGAGAATAGGACTGCCTACTGAGGCGATTAGCAAGTAAATGGGAAGATGGGATAATTTGACATACGGACAGTTGGGATCATTTGACATAAAAGCTAAAGGTCTAAGTAGAATCAACCAATACAAATAACACTGCCAGCACTGACCAGACAAGAAAAATGGCAGCATTCACAAAGTAACTGGGCACACTAGTGGTATTCATGTTGGGCACTACAAGTATAATTTTTCTACAAAAACAGAAATAATTACTTCACACACAGGAATCTGCTAATGATCAGGGTTAAAATAATAAATCATAAGTTACCTTATCTTACAAATCAGCCTTGGGTTTTTTTCCAGCTACAATCTGGGATATGTGTAGGCCCCTACTGAATGCTTGATTGAAAAGAATCCTTGTCTGCATGTTTTGGAACCCAGGCAGCCATGAAAGCAGGGCCAGAGGGACCATGACAATGACTCCAAACATTATGTCGTAAAGGCGAGCTACAGAAACAACAGTCTCCCAAAGCATTGCTTTTTGCAAAAAGGGTCGGAGGACCTGTGCAATAGATATACATCCCCACCCAGTAGGAAGAAAAGCCAATAAACTGGTGAAGATATCCAGAAATTTGAACTGGGAACTCGAGCAAGGCAATTATCAAAACTGTGGCAAGAATAATAACAAGGAACTGAACCAAACGGTAGTAGATGTGTTCCTTTGCAGCATATTTGTCCCGAGCATATGCTATTATTATGTAAAGTCCAAGAGCCACAACCACATAGATCCATGAAAGCAAGTAAACAGCGATGCTTTTGCTTTCAGCGGCAATGCCTAAATGATATACAATCCCATACTGAAAAAAGAAGAAACGGAGGTCCAAAATGATTTCCAGTACCTTTCCCCAAAGACCAGTTGTCCTTAAATGATCTTGCTCTTCATACCACCATTTTTCCCAGCTCTGTTCAGATTTTGCAAACACGCCACCCCTGTACCATATCCAGTTCATGAACTCATCAAAGTCATACACAGTTTTTAACCAATCAAAGCCCAATGGGTTAAAAATGAAGGGGCCCAAAATCCAGGACACTACTAAAAACCAACTGGAAATGGTCAATGCTATGTACACAAAAGTTCCTTGAGCTACCGGGCTGTAGGCAGCATACACAGTGAGTATCAGTCCAAGTTCAATAGCCTTCACAAAATGACTACGAGCATATAATCTATAATTCTCAGCAAAACTCTTATGCTGCACCACAAAACCACGTCCAGTTGCACGATATTTTGCACCTCCATGTAGTATAGTTCTGCCAAAGTAATGACCACGGGTCCCCATGGAGAATGTATAGAATACAGAAGAAAGTTGGAGCTGCATCGTTATAAAGTCCCAGATAGCATTCAAAAAGCCATGCTCAAGTGAATTTTCCACAACCATTGGCAAGGCAGTAAAGAGACCAAGTTGGATGATGAACTGCTGGTTCAAGATTGTACCAAGTGCTCTATTATTGTTTGTATTTGCCATGGCAGAGCCTTCTACCCCACTCAACGCCAGATAAAGCCGGCCCCACAAAAATGCATACACAGTGAAGAGAATCATCATGGTATTGAAGAAAAAGCCCACAGTAGTGTAAAAGAATGACAGCATTCGGAAGAAGTCCAACCTATGACCCAACCTGTAAACATCTCGGCTCAGTATTTGCTCACCATTCCCACTGGCAACCTTGGCTTCAAACATAGAGATTTGATTCAGCCCAACATCCCTTCCCTTTCCAACTTGGATGTATTCATGGTGGGTAATATTCCCGCCTCTCAATGTGCAATTGAACCCAGCAAAAATATCCTCGCTAATATTGATCACTCGAGAAGCCTTGCTTAGACCACCACGAGTCAAAAACCAAAACCTGTCAAACACATCAGGGTGCCCATAATGCATCCGAACTTTCAAAGGATTAGCTAAAACGCGCTGCCCCAAGGTGACAAAACTAGTTTCCTGTGCAGACATGAACCAAGCAAGTGATGATACAGAACCTGTAAAAATGTGTTCTCGAACTCCCAGGATGGTAGGTTTTCTGATACCATAGTAGCATTTGAATTCTTCCAAGAGATTCCTCATCTTAAGGGCCTCCTCAAAATAGTTGTCCTGGTTCATGTCAATGGTCTGAACTGCATCTCCCCTAGTGAAGATAATGGCATGATTCTGATTCTCCGGTTTCCCCTCACCAAGCTTCACTGGACCAGGCAATTTGACCCGATATATTTCGACTTCTTTCTGCAACTTCTGATCATATTTCACTAGGACAGAGTAATATTCCTTCTCATCCCTCCCTGATGACACCTCATCAACATAGGCAACACGAAGTGCTTCATTGTTTTTCATCAAATAAAGTATCTCCTCAGCATGGGGATCCTTTTTGGCCTTTTGAGAACCATAAATCTGGCATGCAACCACGTAGGTAAATTTCATCAAGACTGTTCCACGCTCATGACCTTTAAAGAAGTCACTGACTGAACTATTTTCTCTGCTCAACGTTCTTGAGGAGGGTGATTTTTCTGAGCTCAAACGATCGATGTCATCGTTATGCCTCATGGAACCCAGTTGCTGAGATCCTTCTCTCATGTCCATCTCAGAAGCAGAATCCAGGAACGCCAGCATCTCAAGGGCACGATAGTAGTACATCATTCCTCTCACCGTGCGGGTAAGTGTCTGACCCCTGAATGATGCCCACAATCGAAGATCTCTCAGCCTAGTTGTCCACAGTTCCCTTTCGCTTGTCATCCCTTCTCGGCGCATCCTCTCTAAGAAGTTCCTCCAATCACTGGCATAGATAGTTTGCAAGTAGTAAAGGGTCGAAATCCCATCTTCATTCTCGGTTCGGAGTTGTTCCTTGCTGTACAACACCTCTTCACTGTAGTAGGGGGTCAAAACACTGAATGCCATCATTTTCTCAACTTGGGGAGCATGAGGCATGTTCATGAACAAAGAGTTACTGAAGAAGGCAATTCGACGCCTTGCCTCAAGATTTTCTGGAACCTTCTGCATGGAATCCCGGGAGGTGAGAATGGTATGCAACCGCCGGACACGGCGATAGAAAGTCTCGTTACTTGCACTAGGCAACTCAATGGCATTTTGAAAAAGCAACCCTTCACCAGAAGTCCTTTGAGGAGCCAGACCATCCTCCTTCAGTTGGTCGCTGTTTCTCGGCTCTTTCAGGAAATCTCTAATAGCAGCCTCATAAAGGGCCTGAAGAGCATTCACCACTTTATCAGCATCTTTATCAGGCTTGAGGACAAGAGTAAGAAGATTGACCAACTTTTCATGGATTTTGGGGAGTGCAGTCATGTTGTAGTTTTTCGTGAATTTCTCCAACTGAACAAATTGATCAATTTCTTGGAAATAAGTTCTGATAATTGAGCGCTCCTCAGAATCATATTTGACAATTGCCAGTAAAAAGTGCTTTAAGCTGTCATATGCTTCAACGACCGCACATCGTCGATACTCGGTCTTGCAGATCTTATACCAAAGCCATCTGTCAGGAGCATCTACTAACTCTTTTGCCTGGCTGAGAGCAAGCAGTAGCTCGTTACAGAGGAGCAAGCATGGCCACTGAATCACCCGAGTTTCCCAGTTACACTTAGGATCTTTCCGGTCATTTTGAGGCAACTCCAAAAGTTCAACCTCACGGTCACAGATAATGTCTTCCTCTCTGAATATATTGATTATCTCATTCCATATCAAGGCAAATTTATAGGCCTCCACCTGGTTGGATTCAAGTTTCTTAAAGGGCCGGCCCAGTCCATATCTCAGCTTCAACCGGTGAATGGCATCCTTTATCTTGCTCTTAATTGTTCCCCTAGCATTCATCAGCTGCTCCTCAGGCATAAGATTAAATTGTATAGCACTAGCAAAGAATTGAAATCTCAACCTCAATTGCTGCATGTTCGAATTTCACCCAAGTGATCAAACAAACCAACCGCGGCGCCGACAAACGAAGAGTAAATTGAGTACCAAATCTGGAGGTCCATTAGGTAAATCAAAACAACCGGGAGCCACAACAGCCCAACCGCAAACCGATTACTGTGATCAAAGAACTCATGCCACTCATAGTTAACATTTCTGAGATCCAGCAGGGCCTTTGTCGGAGCAATCATGGGCTTAATCTGCATGAAGTAACTAAATACAAATTTTGTTGCAAGCACTGCGACCCAGAAAAGGCTATACTTAACATTGTCCACAAGACCTTCCCTTAGCCCCCGACCCACAAAAGTCCTGCCTTGGAACCACCACGACAACAAATAAAATATCTTCCAATTTGTGTTCTCCAAAAAATTCCTAATCCACGGCAGAACAAATAGAGCCAAAGCTAAAATCTCTGGAGCGATAAAAGCCACCACCACCTCAAGAAAATTTACCACTCTCCTGTTTGCAGCACTCGTCCAATTCCGATCACTATTCCTCTGACTCCATATCCTTCCGTAGAACACCCCAAACACCACAATCCACCCAGCTGCAACCACACTTTTCAAAACCATCCTCACTCCCAAAGACTTGGTCTCCCTAGATACCAAATTGTACTGCATTCCAATATCCAACAAAGATTGCAGGAATCTCAGGGCGCTCCATGTGAAAAATACAGTCAAGCACCTCACCTGAACATCCCTACTCTCCAATGCCTGCCATGGATACTCCCTGTCTTCCCAAGCCACAATAATTGCCGCCTGAAGAAACAAAATCAGCAGAATCCACAGCTTATCAAAGCTCCTAAATAAGTTCCAAAATGACCTCTGCTCGACAAACCCCGTTTTTCCTACCTTCTTCCCCTTATGCCCTGTCACAAAAAAGTTACTCCCAATATCAATCGGCCATTTCAGCTTCTCAAAACACCTCTTACTCCAAAAGTACTCATTTATATCGTCGTAATTCCGCCACGCAGAGTGTGGAGCCGTCCCATTTCTACTGTTCTCGACCTCGGCTTTAATAGTATCATAAATTGGCTTCACAATTTTATTTAGAAAAGCATTCTCCCCAGAAATAGAGGGCAAAAAAGCCCTCCCCGTGTTCTCATCAATATATTCCTCCAATATCTTATTCAACTCCATCGCCATGTTATGAAAAATATAAGAAATGCACTCCGGAACAAAACGCAAATTGGCAGACTCACCCCAAATAAGCAAATAGAGCGAGACGTACAAGAGCTCGCGGCGGTGGTCGGAGGACGAGTGGCGGGAGTGCGAGTCTGAGAGCCAAATATTTGACTTGACGTTGAGGTACGAGCACCAATTGGAGTAATTCCTCAAGAGATGTCGACGGAAGCGGCGGAGGACGGAGGGGTCGAGGGTGTCGATGTTGTCAGGAGGCGGAGAGAGGCGCATCTGAGCATTGGAGAGGTGGAGCACGAGGTGGTCCCTCTGGTTATTGACGTTGGAGGCTTGGAAACCGAAGAAAAGGGCAAGCCAGTCGAGGAGGTCGTAGTGGGGCTTCCATGGAGCGAACGGCGGCGGGCGGAGGTCACCGACCGCGCGTAGGGCTGCTGCAGCGGCGCGTACCTCGGGGAAGCGGAGGGAGGGGTGGTCGGCGAGGAGGTTGTGGATTGGTATAATGTTGTAAACGTCGTCATCTTGTTGGGGTCGTGGGGGAAGCTGATTCATTGTGGCATTCGGAGAGATCTGAGAATTTGAGACGACGTTTTGGGTTTTTTTCTGAAGCTCCTGGTTTAGGTCCTATCTATCCGCTGGCAGCTATGGCGGACCAGCCCAGGGGGTTTACAGGGTAAATGCTTTCTGGACTGCAGATTTTGTGGTAATGGAGAAGAAGGGATCAACTCAAAGTCTGAAAGTTTTCAAATGGCAATGGCGGATGCGAATTTACGCTGTTTTGGGTTTTGATTGTGATTTGTGTTGTACACACTGCTACAATTGTTGTACATCAATTTTGAAACTTCCTAAATAAAGAGAAAAAAAAATACGTATAATATAGGCTAGGTTTCCTTACTTGAAGATTTGTACTAATTGTAATGTGGGATTTAAGTCCATTTATTACTCCATAACTTTTTTATTTAGATATATCTTACATAATTAAGAATTTATGGCATAAGATATCATTAATTTTTTAAAACAAAGGAATAATAAAAGTTTGTGACTAAATTGGAAAATATCTCATAAGATACCAACGTTTAGTTTAAGAATATTCAACGGATTATGTGTTAAAATATCAAAAAAGTGATAATTATATTCGTATTGTCTGCAAATAAGTACACATAATTAATCATGTAAAATAAATAAACATTATGATCTTCAACTATTAAATACTATAAAGGTGCAAATGATTTTGATAAACAAAAGTTAAAGACTATATTCATAGAGTGTTTGGATGAGTTGAGCATGTAAGCTCTATTGAAACAATCACAATATTACTATTAGGAATGATTAACAAAAGAAAGTGTCATTGAGGTATGACCTCATTAAAAAACAAATTATCTAACTTACAAAATTATAAAATACCTTTTAGTTTTGATTTAGTGTTAAAATTAATGGATTAACTGTAATATCTTTGTAAATATAAGTGAAATAGTTTTTGCTTTTGAAGAAGGGTATAAATGTTAGAAATATAAAACCTCAAGATTATTTTATGTTATTTTAAAAGTTAACTGGTTTTTTTTGAAATTAGGTCAGACATCAAGGTACCTTTTGTAATTAAGCCTAAATATTATGAATGATAACCTAAAGGACAAATGCTGGAAAGAAGCATAGAAGGAAGTTATGAAAATTCCAAATCTGATAAATGCCGGAAAATTTCATGTGAGCTACTGGCTCAGCATGGTCAACCAAAGAAAGCTCGAAAGTCGATAATTTAAAATGAGGAGGACCTCAAGGCTCAATCCTCTGTCCACATGCCTATCCTCGTCTTGGCAATAGAAAAAAGCACCCTTTAATAAAAAGAAAAAGATCGCAATTAGAAAAGACTTTGGAGTGATTTAAAGTTAAAAGACTTGTTCAACAACATAAATTTATATACGATTGGTACTACTTTTCGTTAGGGGTGGAACTTGACATGAAGTTTATTGAAAGAAATACGAATACGAACATAAACATGATAAACACAAATCATTACGATATTATTATTTGTCTTAACATATAGTTATCTTATATTTTACTTAATTTTAAATATATTTCGAACATAAATAAGAATTGACCCAAAACTGAACGCGAATATGACTTCGATCACTCGAAATGTCACCCCTACTTTGATGATGAAAGTAGAGTTTTTTTTTTTTTTATTTTAATTTTCATGTAGTAAATTATTGCCTATTTTCTATTTTTTTATTGTGAGACGCATCCAAAATCACTAAACGATTAACGTGGGACACAATTTATTTTTAATCTAATTAATATATAAAATTTTAAAAGTAAATAACAAATAGTGAAAGGAATGAGAAAATGTTATGGGGCGCGTGTCCCCATAGCAAGAAATATGACTCCATGGAATTGTATCAATTTCCTCACTTTCTTCCTCACCTCGGCCCGCCACTCACTCTCCACTTTTTGGGATGCCCGTCTTTGGCCAGAAAGGCAGCCACGATGCATCTCGACGTCCTTCCCGTCGCAAGTTATCCCCAGGGTACCCATGTGTTTTTCGACGGTGCCATCTCATCCACTCATAATCAGGCTGCGGTTGGCGTATGCATGGTAAATTCTTCAGAAACTTTGTTAAAGGTTGCCGGTTCTTCCCCGGCGTTTGAACCCAGGCGTGGCGGGCGTTAGCCTTTCGTGAAGCGATTCTGATCGGTCGAGCCTCGATCTCCGAGTGCGCTTTCCTTCTTAGCGACTCGGCGAACATCATCCTTGCGGCCAGGGAGCATCGGACGCCGCCCGATTATGAACCTCTCATATCTCGATATAAATTAGTTGCTTGTGAACTTTAATTTTTCCGGTTTTTACCGGATCCCTATACTAGAAAATTCTATTGCGCACGAGTTTGCCCACTATGCTAAACGTACATCTTGTGAGGGGCAACCTCGTGGGCCCATCCTCCCGACTTTTTGTCTTAATCGGGCCGGACCGTTTCCGATAATTAATATTACTATTTTCGCTTAAAAAATAATTCATTAATTCAAGAGCGGATTCGGGGTTCTTCGCCCAACGCACTCCAAAATTTTTCTATCTCCTTTTTTAATGGATAAATATATATAGGGGAGGATCAAGTGAGACCATGTCTCTAGGTGAGACACAATGGACTAATCTCAACCATCCCCCACTATTAATCAATGAGTATGATTTAATGGATAAAAATATATATTAAAATATCAATTTAATCAATATAAGGGTAGTAGAGTAAAATAACATAACAAGTTAGTTACAAAAATGGAATCAAATCTTTTTCTCTCATACATCTCCCAATTTTTCCAATCCCACATCTCTCTCTCTCTCTCTCTCTCTCTCTCTCTCTCTCTCTCTATCATTCCTCCATTAACGCAAATAAAGAAAAACGTGAAGAACTCGAAAATTACGAGAAAAAAACAAGAAAAATCGGTGCAATATTACGGAGAAATAACGAATAGTGAGTTCGAAAACTAAATATGTAACAAAACTCAACTAAATATGCATTATCCTCAAAACTATCTATGCGGCGTAAAAAAAAACTAATATGCGATGATATATCCAACTATGCAAGACGTCATAAACTATGCAACAAAATCAACTAACTATGTATTATCTAGAAACTATCTATCATTGTGGAATAACTAAATATGCAAGACATTATGTAACATCCCATTTTTATAATTTCCAAAAGCAACATCCCATTTTCATAACTAAATATATATTATATTGAACCTATTTATGCGGTGTAGTATAACTACATATGCGACGTTATATTCAATTATGTCTTGTTTTTCGTAAAAACAGTGTCAACAAAATAACTAAATATGCATTATTTGATGTCTAATTATGCGATGAAGAACCCTAACTATCTTTGTAAAAAAAAAAATATTGGAAAGAAAACTGGTTCCTTAAATTCCGCCACAAAATCCGTGATGTCAATTTATTTATTAAAAAATCATTGGGACCACTAATTTGAACTACAAAATTACAATCTTACCCTTAAAATCAGCGAAAATTAGGAAATAATTAAAAAAACTGAATTAATCACATCTCTTCATTTTTTAAAATCAATGGGTAAGATGAGTCCACACCTGTCTCCTAGGAGGGTGGTCTCATTTGAACCAAATCCAATATATATAAATGCTTTTTTAATGGGAAAAGAAATTTGGGCTAGGAATAGCCGCATTGGCTCGCGGCTGGGTTGATCCTTTTGTGTTCGCTTTCATTAAAAAGGGAAAAATAAGAAAAAGGAAAGAAGATAATGAATCAAGTATATGGTATTTTAAGAGAAAATAAACATACTTGTACATTGGTGTAGTCATTACGTTATCACATTTTGCGAATTTAGGGGCGAAATAAGTACCACACTCATTTCATTCTTTCATTTTGGCAATTATCCTCCTATCATCCATGATCCACCACCAAAATTGTCAAATGATTAGTGGTGTAAAATCCATAATTACACGAGTATTTGTGGCGAAATAATATTATTTTTTCTTTACTTTGATAATTTAGTATTGTTATACATAAGATAATCAATTCCATTCTGTTCCTTCTATTCCCCCTCTTCTTCATCTCTCTGAGAAAATAAAGTTTTAATACAGAGGCACATCCTAAGAATGAAAGATACATCAAGAAAGGAACTGAATCTTTTGAATCAAATTTACATATGAGACTCAACCAACTTGAGCAAATTTACATATAAGGCAAACTTATTTATTTAAAAAAAAAACACCTATTACGAAATATCAGAGTTATTTATTGGGGACAAATAAAAATCATCTATTTGGACTAATTTTTTGAGACTAAAAAAATTGAACCTATCACATCATTCATAGGAGAATGATGGTGCAATTCATTAGAGATGTTCTAAGGAATATGGTATCGCCTATCGAGTTTAGGTAAACCCAATCCAAATCCGACCCTTTATCATCCTACATATCTACCTTATAGACTAAAAAAAAAAAAAAAAAGTTGACACAGTCATCACTTCATTAATCTTAGACATTTGCCAAGTAACTTCTAATCCTCTCAATTCCATACATGCGAGCTTCACATTTATCTCTATGTGGCAATTTTATGTACAAAATTAAAATATAATGATTTAATCAAGATTATGAAAGATAAAATATAATTCCAAAAAGAAAGGATTTTTCACAATTAGGATGGAAAAGATCAAATCTATCCAGAAGATATTTTTGAGAAATATTCTATTAGTTTAGAATATATATATATATATATTTTTTAATTTAAAAGATAACAAATTTAAGAGATAGAAAATAATCTAAAAATCAAGATTCTATCTAAACTACCTTTTAAATTTGTGATTCTAAATTTTATCTTTGGACAAATCCGTGCTAGAATGCCACAAAGTTAAAATAGCCACACGAATTGAACTCCGTGTGTTATTCTAGTTGTGGAATCTAATTTGAAAATAGCCATGTCAAGATATTGATAAATCAAAATAAATGTAATTTCATTTTATGTAAATTTACATTTCATTTAAATTATTATTTCATTAGTTCTCATTAGGTTAGTTTAGTACATTAAGTTAGTTAACATTGTAGCTTTATATATTTGTATTTCCGGACTTTGTCAATTTTACTTTTTATGTATTCGATTGATGAATAATATACATATCGATTCTTTCAAGTTCTCTTCTTCTTGATTTAAAACTCACATTATCAACATGGTATCAAGAGAAATTCTAATTTCGCTTCCATTACAATCAATTTCTTGAGATTTCTACACAATCTATCATTGTTACGCTATTTTTTACGCTGTTTTTTTTTACTTGAACGCCAAATTTCAATCCATTGTCATGGCTGCCGCAACATACCAGGGGCCGATGATCCTTCATCACCATACTACTTACATCCAAGTGACAACCCGGTGCAATAATAGTTTACGAGCTATTCACCGGAGAAAACTATATTTCATGGAATCGAAGCGTCTCTATGGCCTTGAATGTCAAGAACAAGAGTGGCTTCATCGATGGTTCTCTCCCTGCCTCCCTCAACCTCTGTCAATCTCTATAATTCATGGCGTGGCGAATAATTTGGTCTTATCTTGGTTATTGAACTCAATTTGCAAAGATATCCGTCGAGTCTTTTATACTTCACCACCGCCCAATAAGTTTGGGATGAATTGAAGGTAAGGTATGTTCGTAGTGACGGTCTAGAGTTTTTCATCTCGAGAAGTCTTTGAATTCTATTACACAAGGTTCTAATTCAATTCTTTCACATTACTAAACCAATTTAAAGGACTATGGGATGAATATATAAATCATAGACTATTATGAAGTGTTCTTGTGGATCTTTTTCTTGTAACATTCTTTGCTCAAATGGTCAGAAAAACAAAATGACTCTGTCATAAAATTTCTTGTGGGGTTACATGAATCTTATGCACAATTAAGGAGCCGATTCTTGCTAAATTCTCCATTACCTTCACTTGCCAAGGTTTATTCCCTATTACTTCAAGAAGAATCTCAAAGGGGATTGAATAATCTGTCTATCAGTTCTTGTTCCAATCCCATTGAGTCGATGCAATGATGGCAAGACAACAAAATTTTTCAAAATTTCAATCCAAAGACAAGAAGAAGCCAAGATGTTCATATTGTGGCTATCTTTGGGCACACTATAGACAAATGTTTCTAATTAATAGGCTATCCTCCTGGTTGGAAAGGGCCTAAGGGTCATATGATGGCAAAAGATCCTGCTACTAATCTTTGCTACAAACTCAAATTTCCCCTCGGAAAGAGTGCTCTGTGGATAATCCTCGATATCCAAAGAAATGTTGGAGCAATTTTTGGTTTTTGCAAAGAGTCCTCCAATTGTGCTTTGCATTTCTTGTCTTCACACTTTTTTTTGCAGGATATGAGCAATCTCAAGATGATTGGATGTCTTGAGCAAAAGGATGGTCTATATCACTTTAAATTTCCCTTTAATGCATCTCAAAGACGATTACATCCGTAAAAATTTCGATTCTATACTTTGGCATGCAAGACTAGGACATACTGCTAAAACTCTAGCAATATTACCACATCTTACTTACATTGTACATGATTTTAAGGCTTGTGATATTTGTCATTTTGCCAAACAAGAAAGTTGCCATTTAATAAAAGTGTTTCGATTTCAACTCTTCCTTTTGAGCTCATTCATTATGATTTATGGGGTCCATTTTCTACAATATCTCATAGTGGTTTTAAATATTTTCTTACAATTGTTGATGATTTTTCTCGGTGCACTTTGATTTATATCTTTGAAAAACAAATCGGACACAAGACATAGTCTTAAATCTTTCCTAAATATGGTACATAATCGGTTTAATAGTAAAATAAAGATCATTAGATCGACAATGGGACCGAGTTTCTTCTTTCTCGGTTTTTACTCTTCAAATGGTATTTTACACCAAACAAGTTGTGTTGAAACTCCACAACAAAATGACTTAGTAGAAAGAAAACACCAACATTTGCTTCAAATTGCTAGAGCATTATTATTTCATTCAAAAGTTCCTCTTTTCTTTTGGGATGAGTGTGTGATGATCTTTGCTCACATTATATATAGACTTCCCACCCATGTTTTTCATAAAAAATCTCCATTTGAAGTGTTATTTAATAAAAAAACCAGATTAGTCTCATTTCAAATTTTTTGGTTGTCTAGCATATGCTTCTACATTAACTCGCCAACAAAACAAATTTGAGCCAAAGTCTTCTAAGTTTTTTTCTTTTCTAGGATATCCTATTGGTTCAAAAGGTTATAAATTGTATGATCTCATTAACAAAAAGATTGTTATATCTGGACATGTTCGATTTTGTGAAGATGTTTTTCCTTTTGATGATGTTTCTTCTCGGAAATCTAACACTTTTATGCCTCGATACTAATACTCATTGTTTATTAATGCGAGAAAATGCGCTTTTTACACTATTCCATTAGATCAACAAAATTTACCCAATATTCCCGAAAATTATATTTTTAGTCCCTCAAATATACATGAAAACAACATTCATGGTCCCTCGGATATTTAAAAAACCATATTACTAGCCCCTCGTAAATTTACGAAAATCACATTTCTAGTCCTTCGATAATCCTAGCCCTTCTCCTATTCCCCGTTATGAGGAAATCAACTATAAACAGAATCGCACCTACTTATCATCAAGTATATGACTGCGTTTTACCTCCTTCACTACAATCCTCAACACAAGTATGCTTCAACTAGGAAGCAATATAGCATCTGTAATTCTTTATCTATTGAATAATTGTCTCATGACCACAAAGTATTTACAACTAACATATCTGTAGTTTCGAGCCAAAAACATATATGCACAAGCAAGCAAAAGTTTGGAATGGCAAATAAAGCTATGAAAGCCGAGTTAACGACCTTAAGAAAAACAACACTGGCTTTTGATGAACTCCCACCAAACAAACATTGCATTGGCCGCAAGTGGGTATATAAGGTAAAATACAAGTCGATGGTTCCATGGAAAGATATAAGGCTAGGCTTGTGGCAAAAGGTTACACACGGGAAGAAGGTATGGATTATTTTGATACATTTTCCCTGTTGCTAACATCACAACTCGTAAGGTTGATTATTGCGATGGCAGCCGACTTCGGATGGTTTTTACACCAATTGGATGTCAACAATGCCTTCTTGCATGGTGACTTAAATAAAGAAGTATATATGATCCCTCCACCAGGCTATTGTTCACATAATGACAAGAGGGTTTGAAAACTTATCAAAAGTTTATGTGGTCTTAAACAAGCTTCTAGACAATGGTTTCAAAAGCTAACCTCTTGCTTACTTACCTATGGCTTTCAAAATCCAAATATGATCCATCTCTATTTATAAAGTTCAATTCTCAACGTATAAGCGTATTATGTGTCTATGTTGATGATATTATCTTGCGAGATAACAATATGGATGAGATAAATAACATCAAACAACATCTTGATAATCGATTCACTATCAAAGATATTGGTACTCACAAATACATTTTAGGTATTGAAATAGCAAGATCTTCAAAAGGAATTCATCTATGTCAAAGAAAGTATGCCCTGGATCTTCTTACGAAACATGACTTCTTGGTTGCATACCAAGCTCTACTCCAATGGATTCAAAGTTTGATCCAACAGCAGCAGCCTCCACACCTTTAACAGATCCTTCACATTATAGAAGGCTCATTGGAAGAATGTTATATTTGACCATCACTGACACTGGATTACCATACAATATTCACACTTTAAGTCAATTTTTGTCTAAACCAACAGTGGCACATCTCACAGCAGCTCATAGGGTGTTGAGATACATCAAAAACAATCCAGGAAAAGGTATTTTCTATTCTTCTAATTCAGATTTACATCTAAAAGGTTTTTGATGCAGATTGGGCAAAATATCCGGATACAAGGAGAAGCATCACCTTTCTATGCGGTGTTTCTAGGCAACTCATTGATCTCATGGAAGACAAAAAAGCAACCTACCATCGTGGTCATCAACCGTGTGAGTATAGAGCTATTTGTAACGGGTGCCCAATTTTCTTGCATTGAGCTTGGAGGCTAGCCCGAATCAAGCCCACACAATGGCCTAAATACTTAGGCCCAATTGTACATAGAATGTTCTAGAGTCTTGTAGAGTTTTGTAGAGATTGTAGGGTGATTCTAGAGCATTCCTTTGTAAATATCTTGTAGGAATATTCTAGGGACATTCCTTGGAGAGTTCTAGAGAACTTCTCCCAACCGTAGGATCAAGTGCATCACCACCATCCATTTAGGAGGTGGAGTAGTATAAATAGGGGCATGGTTTCATTTGTAAACCATCAAGTCTTGTAAGCAAGTTTGAGTGAATCAATACAAGTGTTCTTTCCCAACAATCTTGTGAGCTTTACTTTGCCTTCATTCTACACTTCTTCACACACTAGCACGTTCGAGAGAGGTGACTTAGCAACCGCGAGGGGCGGAAGAGCGCTAAGGCCGCACGGTTCATTGTTAAGGAACAAGTCCGTGACGGTGGTATTAGAGCCCTGTTCGGGCACAAGTGTAGTGAAGTTAGCGTAATGGCGGTGACGATAAGGATATTGCGTCGGGGTGACGGACGTTCGTGGGAGGAACTCGTGCCAACCAAGAACAAGAAGAAGCGTGACGAGCAAGGCTCGTGGTGAATCTTCTCCTTGGGAGCTTGCTGCGCAGCGAGATGGGCGAGAGGCTCGAAAGGGTCGAGCACAATGTCGAGACGTTGGAGGGCCACGACGACGGACCGACACCGCTCAAGAGTCGGTGCAAGAATGCGCTGATGCCAACACAACGTTGGAGGAACGTTTTGCAAGGCTAGGCGAGAGTCGTTGATATTGTCCAAGCTCTTCAAGCAAGCATCGAGGGGATGCGGGAGGACTTGGCACTTTGCAAGAAGGCGCCGCTGTGGGGGAGCTAGCACGTCTCGACAAGTCGAGGTGGATCGCCCCCAAACCAACAGGGTTCAATCGGGGCACGAGACGCCAAGAGAAGTGGAGAACTACCTATGGCGCATGGAGCAATACTTGAGGCTCAATCTCATCGACGAGCTATCGAAGGTAAAGACCTCTTCTCTCTACCTTACCGAATCTGCGATGTTATGGTGGCGCGAGAAGACGCCGACATGGAGCGGGGCACTGTCGGATTGATACATGGGGCGATTTTTAGAAGGAGCTTAAATGCCACTTCTATCCGGAGAACGTTGTCTCACGGCCCGCAAGAGACTTAGGGAGTTGAAGCAAAGGGGTACTATCCGAGACTATGTCAAGGAGTTCACCACCCTAATGCTTCAAATCCCCAACATGGCCGAGGAGGACCTATTATTTTACTTCGTGAGACGGACTACGGGGTGGGCGAAGCAAGAACTTCATCGACGAGGCGTTCGATCGATCGACGAGGCTATTGCCGTTGCGAATCCCTTACCGAGTTCCAACCACACACCTTTAGGGATGCTTGAAGAACAAGGAGAAGGTGAATTCGGGCAATGGTGGGGGAGAAGCGGGGCGTTCGAGACCAACGAAGGCCGCCACGAAGGAGGGGCGACAAGGGGTCATCCCATAAGGACTACGAAGACAAGAAGCGGGCCTTCGTGCCTAAAAGCGGATGTTTTGTGTGCAAGGGCCACATGCCATGAGCAACTCGTCCAAAGCTCGGGTCGTTATCCGCCATGCTCGAAAGGCAAGAGACGGAGAGTGTCGCTGAGGAGGAGACGAACAAGATGGGATCCCTTCAACTCCTCAACGCCCTCAAAGCCAAGCCAGTGCCGACACCATCAAGCAAGGGGCTTATGTACGTGGAGGCGCTTGTCAACGGGAGGTCTACCAAGGCGTTGGTAGACACGGGGCCACCCACAACCGTAACCGTGGAAGAGGCCAAGAGGTTAGGCCTACGATGGACGAATGGGGACGGTTGGTTGAAGACCGTCAATGCCAAAGCCCAGCCACTGAACGGCATAGCTCGAGGCGTAGAGCTACAACTAGGCACTTGGAAGGGCCAAGTGGATTTCTCGGTGGCACCAATGGATGACTTCAAGGTCGTGCTCGGGATGGACTTCTTACGCAAGGTAACTGCTATCCCTATGCCTTCATTTAGTTCTGTATGTATCTTGGAGAAAGGGTCACCTTGCATGATTCCGACCGTTGAGTCATCCACTACGCACCAACGGGAGGCAAAGCACTTGTCGGCCATGCAACTCACCAAGGGGGTAAAAAGGGGGGAGCCGACATTCTTAGCCACCCTCAAGGAGGAGGACCAACCCACTATCAAGGAGGACGACGTCCACCCGCTCATCCAAAAGGTGTTGGACGAGAACAAAGACGTCATGCCTGCCCAGCTGCCGAATCAACTTCCACCAAGGCGTGAGGTGGACCACAAGATCGAGCTAGAGCCGGGTGCCAAGCCGCCCGCCATGGCACCTTACCGTATGGCTCCGCCAGAACTCGAGGAACTACGCAAGCAACTAACGGAGTTGCTTGACACGGGGAAGATCAGGCCTTCCAAAGCACCTTATGGCGCGCCGGTCTTATTCCAGAAGAAGCACGATGGATCATTGAGGATGTGCGTGGACTACCGGGCGCTTAACAAGGTAACAATTAAGAACCGCTACCCCATCCCATTAATTGCGGACTTGTTTGACCAGGCTTGGTGGTGCCAAAGTATACACCAAGATGGACTTACGAAAGGCTACTACCAAGTCCGCATAGCCCAGGGGACGAAATAAAACAACGTGCATTACCGGTATGGATCGTATGAATGGTTAGTCATGCCGTTCGGACTAACCAATGCCCTTGAAGAACATTTTGCGTTGATGAACAAGATTTTCCACCCTACCTATACCGGGTTCGTGGTGGTCTACTTGGATGACATCGTGATATATAGCAACTCAATGGAGGAGCATGCCGACCACCTACGCACCATCTTCCGGTATTGGGAAAACCATTGTATGTCAAGAAAGTGAAGTGCTCGTTCGAAAGGAGGAGGTACCCTTCTTGGGACACATTATCGGGCATGGGAAGCTTCGGATGGACGAGGCCAAAATAAAGGCTATCGTGGAGTGGGAGGCCCCACCAAGGTAAATCGAACTTAGATCTTTCCTTGGTCTTGTTAATTATTACCGCGTTTTATACAGGGATACTCGACGGGCGACACCGCTTGCGGACACTTTCGAAGGGGAGAGCATGGGAATGGTCCGAGAAATGTCGGGCGTTTGATGACCGAAGGTCGCAGATAAGCCAGAACCGGTCCTAGCATTGCCCGACTTTGGCAAGCCATTCAACTCGCATACCGTCGTCCGACTTTGCTATTGGGGAGTATTGATGCAAGAGGGCATCCAATAGCATTTGAGAGCCGCAAGCTCAATGACACCGAGCGCCGGTACATGGTGCGGAGATGACGGCCATCATTCATTGCTACGGGTGTGGCGACATTACCTTCTCGGGATCTCATTTCACCATCAAGATTTTACAACGTTGCCACAAGCGACTTCCAAACTCAAAAGAAGCTATCACCGAAAGCAAGCCCGTGGCAAGACTTCTTGGCCGAGTTCGACTACACATTGGAGTACAAACCTGGAAAGCCAACGTAGTAGCCGATGCACTAAGCCGCAAGGCGGAGCTTGCGACCATAAGCGCACAAAAGGGGAGGTCGTGGATCGCATCGGACAAAGGGCGGAGCATGACCCTATGGCTAGGGAGCTCATGAAGCTAGCCAAGGAGGCGGACCAAGCAATTTTGGGTAGAGGACGGCCTACTCTACACCAAAGGGCGGCGTTTATACGTTAGAGATGGGACAGGTTTGAGGAAGGATCTCATCAAGGAATGTCACGACACAAAATGGGCGGGACATCCGGGCCAAAAGCGTACCTTGGAGTTACTAGAAGCGGCATATTTTTTTGCCACGAGATGAGGGGCGGCGTCGAGCTCTATGTGAGGACTTGTCTTGTGTGCCGGCAAGACAAGACGGAGAATAAGCAACCGGCGGGATCGCGAGCCATTACTGTCGCCGACCGTCCATGTCACTCCATCACCATGGATTTCATAAGTGCATTACCCAAATCGAAGGGTTCGGGTCAATTATGGTGGTGGTCGATCGCTTTTCAAAAATGCACGGACATTCATACCTGTACAAAGGATTGCCGAGAGAGGAAGCGGCGAGGGCCTTTTTCAAGAACGTGGTGAAGTATTGGGGACTACCACGGCATATCATTAGTGACCGAGATCCTCGCTTCACGGGACGCCTATGGACGGAGCTTTTCAAACTCCTGGGGACGGAGTTGAACTTCTCAACAAGCTTTCACCCCCAAACCGACGGACAAACTGAACGGGTGAATGCCTTGTTGGAGTGCTATCTGAGGCACTTTGTGAGTGCCAACCAGAAGGATTGGGCCAAACTCCTTGATGTGGCGCAATTTTCTTATAACTTGCAGCGGAGTGAGGCCACGAGACGAAGCCCGTTCGAGCTTGCAACGGGGCAACAACCTTTGACTCCACACACCTTGCCACGGGCCAGAAGATGGGCGGAGTCCGGGGCCGCAAAGATGGCTAAGTCATGGGAGGAGCGGGCCGACTTAGCCCATTCATGCTTAGAAAAGGCCCGCAAGAAGATGAAAAAATGGGCCGATGAGAAGAGACGGCCAAAGGAGTACACCATTGGCGACCTAGTCTTCATCAAGCTCCTACCGCAAGCTCAAGCGTTACGGGGCATGCACAAGGGCTTGGTAAAGGCGTTACGAAGGGCGTTCACCATCACGGGTAAGGTAGGTAAAGGTGTCTTATCGCGTTGACTGACACGATACTTTGAAAATTCATCCGGTCTTCCACGTTAGTATGTTGAAGCCATATCACGTGGGCGAGAAGACACCTAAGCCAAGAGTATTCGCAACGAGCACCTCTGTGGTGACCAAGTCGTATGACAAGGGCGTTGAAGAGGTGCTCATGAAGAGAGTCGTGCGGAGGCGAGGTGTTCCACGCCGTACTCAATACTTAATCAAATGGAAGGGGCTACCCGAGTCCGAGGCAACATGGGAACTTGAAGAAGACTTGTGGCGATTCAGACCACAACTCAGCCGAGTACGAGGCGACGAGGACGCCGCCGCCGACCAGGTGGGGAGAATGTAACGGGCTGCCCAATTTTGCTGCATTGAGCTTGGAGGCTAGCCTTTAATCAAGCCCACAATGGCCTAAATACTTGGCCCAATTGTACATAGAATGTTCTAGAGTCTTGTAGAGTTTTGTAGAGATTGTAGGGTGATTCTAGAGCATTCCTTTGTAAATATCTTGTAGGAATATTCTAGGGACATTCCTTGGAGAGTTCTAGAGAACTTCTCCCAACCGTAGGATCAAGTGCATCACCACCGTCCATTTAGGAGGTGGAGTAGTATAAATAGGGGCATGGTTTCATTTGTAAACCATCAAGTCTTGTAAGCAAGTTTGAGTGAATCAATACAAGTGTTCTTTCCCAACAATCTTGTGAGCTTTACTTTGCCTTCATTCTACACTTCTTCACACACTAAAGACGTTCGAGAGAGGTGACTTAGCAACCGCGAGGGGCGGAAGAGCGCTAAGGCCGCACGGTTCATTGTTAAGGGAACAAGTCCATGACATATTGCTCCAATCACTTACGAGTTGCAATGGTGACATACCTTCTCCAAGATATACAAATCCCACACAAACAACCTGCTTTGGTCTATACTTGTGACAAAAAAGTGCATATTGCATCTCTCGAACGCTTGCAACCATGAGAGGACAAAACATATACAATTGGATTGCCATTTTGTGCGGGAAAAACTACAAGAAGGATTGCTCAAACTTATCTTCCTACCCTCATCTCAAAGAAACAAATGACATATTTACAAAACCTCTACCTTCCCACTTGTTCACCATTTTATCAACAAGTTGAGCATGATAGACATTCATGCTCCACTTGAGGAGGGTGTCAAGATATTAATAAATCAAAATAAATGTAATTTCATTTTATGTAAATTTACATTTCATTTAAATTACTTTTTCATTAGTTGTGTTAGGTTCATGGCGGATCTGGGGGAGGCCACCCCGCCTCCCTCCCGCACCCCAAATTTTTTTTTTTATCCTGTTATTTTTAATGTAAATGTTTTTAAATAAAATTATATGTTTTTCGTAAGGGGAAAAAATAGTTGAGCTCGGAGAAAAATTTTTAGACTATGGGTAAATGGTGCGGTGGCTACGCCCCACAGTTAGATTAGTTTAGTCTGTTAAGTTAGTTAACACTGTAGCTTTATATATTTGTATTTCCAGACTTTGTCAATTTGGCTCCCATTATCAACAAGCCACAAAGTTAAAATCATGCCACAAAATTATTAAATTTATCATGCTGGTGGATTATGCTATCGAGGGCTTAAAAAGGGCCAAAAGTCATAAGATAACTTAAAAATTATTTTCAGTTTCTGCTGTTACTTTTTAAGATTCTTGTAAGATTTTGTCATCCACTTCTTTATAAAGAAGTAATTTATATTTTTATTATGGAACAATTAAAAAATGATTATTTTATTTCTAAAAATAAATTTGATGAAAAGCTGTATTCCAGCAATAAAAAGTTCTTTTTTTTTATTCGATATAATAAATGGTGTTTTCAAGTTCTATTTGTTTAAGAAAACAATAAATCAATAAATAACATTTTAGGTATAATATAATATTATTAATGCACACAGCACACTACTGTAAATTAAAACTATTAAAATCATAAATATAGCATCATTTAAAATAAATGATTCAAACTGCTATTTTGATATTGAACTAGTAATCCATACGTGCGTTGCATGTGTATTACTATTTTATTATTATTATTATTCACATGTATTATTATTTTTATTATTATTCATGTGTATTATTATTTTATTTTATTGGTTTATCTTGAAACTACCTATTAACATGAGTTGGTATTTATTACTTATTTTAATAATAAAATATTCATACAAAGTAAATAAAAATAAAATTTCAAATTTACTTATAAAATTTACATTTTCAATTATAGACTTAAATTTCATATTCAATTATGGAAAACATCAAATGAATCGATTAAAAAGGTCAATCAAATATAATAAATTTTAGTAATTCAATATAATAACATTAGTCAAAACAGCATTGTCTATAATTGATACCTTGACATTTTATTAGTTGACGTTCTTTGTAGAAAACATCATGTAACAAATATCTCCAATAATTTTCTAAAACATATTATGGTCGGCTTAAAGAGTTTTAAGCCAAGTATTATAGTCAATAAATATCAGCTATCACTTTCAAAGGGTTTTTGACATGGATAGGTTTCAATGCTCAATTCAAACTTTTTGTTGTTTATAGGTTTTTCGGACTTTCCCGAGAGATGATCCGTAGATGCGGATCCTAATAATTCAATTATTTTTGCAAACATACAAAGTATCAACACTTTACAAATGATATAAAGAAAAAGATAATAATAAATTAAATGCATGTTATTATTATTATTATTATTATTATTATTGTTATTGTTGGTATTTCTTATTGTGATTTTGATACTTTGATTAATTGTGTGAAAACTAATCATTCAAGTGATTTAAAAAATTCTAAATTAAATAATGATTTCAAGAATTAATAATCATTTCATAAATTTATTCATACATATAATATAAAAATATATAAAGATAATCTTAACGTTTTCCCCATTTACACAAAAACTTGCTATTTTTTATTCTATGGTATAACTTAGTAAAAAAAAAAAAACCGGTTTCATATCATAGAGTTAATGTGTGGATAATTTAAGATAATAGGGTGTTAATGGTTCAATTGTATTTTTTTCTTATAGTGACTAATGATAAAGAAAAAAGGCTCGAATGCATTGTGAATATGATGGCTATATAATATATATATTTTATGTTATTGACTATACACATTTAAAGAAGAATGAATAAATATTTCTATATTCAATTAATAAAATTTAATTGAGATATTATTAAAATAATATGGCGAGAAAAATAATAAATAAAAATTATAGCAAACTATTTTTCATTAGATATAAATTGTAGTTGTATTACACATAAAATTTTAAAAGAATATCATAATAATACACTAAAACATTATGAATATAAACATGATATAAGCGAAACGGAGAATAGAAATTGTACCATAACATCTACTTCCGTTCTCTATCATGTATTTCGATGGTTGTAGACCCCTTGAGTTTTCTCATTTTGATTAACAATGAATTATTGTAATCACTCATCAATCAAAAGAAATTATAGAATACGATGTAAATTTTCACAACCAAATAGTTTATATAGGAAGTTTATGTAAAAATGCAATGGACGGACGAATTTTATTTTTGGTAAATATTTGATAATTTTTTTTTTCTTAAAGGTAATACATAGATGTCCATTTTGAGTGTTATATAGTTTGAAAAAGTTATTGTTGTCCTTTTATGGCAAGGTAATAAATTTCTAGATTGATGAATATTTTATTTTAAGGTAAGATTTTGTCAATTTTTTCCCTAAACATATTTTTAATTATCCGATCACATAAGCGATGTTAAATTCAATTAAAAATATAAATAAATATTGCGATTTGATTAAAACTTTAAATAAATATTCGATTAACAATATTTTCCTAATATTAGAAGTAAAAAGAGGGGATTTTTTGTTTCGGACTTACGCTATTATATATATATAAATATTATTTAATTAATTATAGTCAAAGACTATATAATTTTTAAAATATAAATAATATATGTATATATATATAATAGATAGTACAAACTCACTTTTGGTATAAAGTAGGAATACCATTTATACAATTCTCCTAATTTTTATACATATAAAATTGGAATACCATTCATAATATTTTTCTACTATATATATATATGTATATATATAAAGTAGAAAAACCATTTACAATATTTTCCTTTAAAATATTACCGAATATAAGAAATGAAAAGAGCGGATTTTTTTGTTTTGCACTCCAAATTTTTATATATATATAAAATAAAATAGGAATACCATTTATAATATTTTTCTAATTTAATGTCAATTATAATATTTTCCTAATTTATATACATATATAATGTAAAAATATTATTTACAATATTTTCCTAATATAAGAAATAAAAAGAAATGAAAATTTTTGTTTCGCACTTCTGGAAGTGCTATTATATATATATATAGAGAGATTCAAAAGACATCTAACTATAAACCATAAGAGATAAGACTGATGAAAGGTACGAGTACTGGAGCAAAAGTTATCTATCTAACCTTTTAAATATGCAGTCATGAATTACTACTGATTAGTAAAATATATATTAGACATTAGTCAACTTTTAGTTGGAGAACTGCTCCAAATTTCGGAATTGACTTATAGGGGCAAACTTAACATGCACGTAACATGTCAATTATGGGATGAGTTTATGACGTGGACACGTGGTACTACCTCGAACACTAAGCGCTTGTTTGGGACCACTTTTAAAATGGAATTTTGGATATAAAATTACATTTTAATAAAAGAAAATAATGTTTGGTGGTCAACTTAGAAATTAGAATGAACAATTGCATAATTCAATCATCCAAAAAGTCCAGAGAAATAATAATTTAAGACTTTTTGAAAAGTCACTTATTAAGAAGTTCATTCACTAATTGGACTTTTGCATAAGTGCTCCCAAACATGCACTAAATTAACACAATAATCTCTTGTTATGTTATCTACTATCTCGACGTATTAAGTCGTTAGGGCCACCAGACAGTTCGGGGGCCAACTTGATCTCCCCGATGTTAACCGCAACAACGATCGCATATACGACCCAACAACAATATATTGTTAACCCAAGATCTTCACTAGTTCGGTTAAGGATTAGTGGAAACCTCAACCTTTGTTGCTTAGCAAAGTAAGAACCTCGGTATGCGAAGACGCCACAAATAAATCCAAAATTTGTTTGATAAGTCGGAATTAACAACAAGATGAACAATCTTGAAGCTCTTGAAAAACCCCAAAGGGTTGGAGAGAAAAATCTCAATTCAATATTCAATATCAAAGTTATTATGAAAAATAAACAAGTGTTTGTCTTATATAAAGCGACTCAAAACAAACCCTAAATCAACTAGGAAACAACTTAAATATCGAAAAAGGAAATGAAAAATAAACAAGTGTTTGTCTCAATTCACCCGTGATCGTCTCGCGGCCTTCTTCTTTCATGTCTCTCATCGGGTTGTCTTTTTCCGAGAGTTGACTTCATGATTGTCATTGTTTGAGGGTGTTGGATCTTGTGAGTTGGCGTTTAGTGGTGGGTCTACTCGTGGAGGGTTTATTGGTGGGGGAGGTTGTATTTGTGGTGGAGGATTTGCAAGGGCCTGGGTAATGAGCTGGTTCATCTATTGGATGAAATTTGGGTTGGTGAAAAGCTATGCAAGGGGCAATAAAACTGCGCCCCCGGCCCCAGCTGGGGGTATGTTTTAGCTATTGGTATTTTGGCCATTCTGAGTATCTTGGGGTGGGTCTTCGTCTCTACGTAGGTTTCTGGAATTCTCACTCATTTTTGTAGGGAAATGAAATGAATTACCTTAGCTGGATTGGTTTGGATATCTCGAAAAGCTGACTGGACCAAATGGGCCCTCCTTCTAGCGCCAATTTGCTGACGTTTTTCTTGGATCAACAAAAAAAGTACTTAAATAAAATGACGTGGAAATAAAGCAAACACTTGGAAATATGCGAAAAGTGGCTAATTCTACCTTTTTATATCCAAGACCGATCAGAGCATGTCTGGTCGATTTCGTCACTCAATTTGAATTTTACAAGCTATATAGTAGTATTTTCTCTCTTTTTCTTTCCTAATAAATGAGATCTATTTATACTAATACAATTAGTGGGCTAATCATCATTACATCTAGCATAATAGTGGGATAATTGTGGGACACATATCTTCTCCCCTGGTGTGCATGAGGCGCATCTTTGGCCATATGTTGAGAGAAACTTGTTGACTTGTTCATTTGGCTCGTTGACATGTGGCACCTTGGTCTGCCACTGGAGTGTTGAATCCCCTTAGTGGGAGATTTGTTGAGTGGAGCACTTGCTTGATTTTATTTAGGTATAGTGGACTGGGCTCGGCTTGTGCCACATCATCAGCTCGGTTAATTATGTCATTCTAGTCGGTCCACATCATCTTGGACGACTTTCGTCATCATCAACTGAATGGCTACGTGGACATATTTTTTCCCATCTCGGCTCGAGTATCATCAGTAATCTATCCTACATACTTATAAATCACTCATGATATTATCTCATTATCCACCTGGAATACTATTGTTGGATCACTAATCTAATATTGAGCTTATGTGTGAAATAATTATATATTATGGATTGTATGAGGACAATCCCAGTTTAAAGTGATCAAATAAGTTAAAGACATTTAATTGGCTTTAATTGAGGGTGACAATTTGGGGCGACATAATTGACCCGACACGAATCGACGACATGAAATGGTAGGATTTGGGTTGAGGCTTATTAGGTTCGGTCGTTGGCGGAGCCTACACGATAAGGCGTATTAAAATCGGGTTGAAAGCAGGGTTGGCTCGATAAATTCAATAAGGTCCGAACACTTTTAAGCATTCATAATTGACTATTTGTATTTGTAAGCTCAGGTCTTTCTTGGTGTGATCATATCAACTGTTAATGGAATATCACCGATTATTGGAATCGAGCTCTGTTCCTATAGTTGGTTTAGTAAGGACAAGAGAAGGAGAAATGGGACCAATGACACTTATCCGGATTCCTATTGATTTGTCTCCAACCCGGCCCCCATTTCTAGATCTTCTCATGTGATATAACTTATGGGTATTTTAGATCACCCATTTCAAAGATCCACTTGAGTGGCAAAGGTAAGTGGTTAGGTTGACTTTCTTTTCCAAGCCTATTCGAGAAAAAGTAGAATAGGAAGACGTGTTTCCAAAACGAACAAGATAAGGGTTGATAAGGGGATTAGAATATGTATTGTAAGTATCAAATATAAAAAATAAAAAATCATATGTTATATTAGTTAAGGGTCTAACGGAACTGGTTAAATAGATTTAATAATTTTGTTTATCGTATCTATCATATTGTACCGTACTTTTCGTGTTTTTAGCGTGTCATATTTTGGTTTAGATTTTAGGTCTGTAAAGTTATCATGTCGTGTTTGGGCTTGAGCTTAACGTGTCAGACTGTTACCGTGCCCAATAAAGGCCAACACGAATGATTTGCCACCCCTAGCTTTAACGTATTTAATAGAGTCTCAGCCTGTAATGTGTAGAGAATTTATGGGTAATGTAATTTTAATGATATCAAATATATAACACAACGGTTATGGTCACTAGGTCAAACGTTCAACTATTCTATTTTGCATCACACGTTCAAGTACGCTTCTGCAATCTAGTCTTGATTTTATGATAATTCGAGCTCTAGATAATAGTGATGGTTTTCACTATATCCCAAACGTGGTTTTGGATCCGATTTATGTTGAATTATTGAGAATCAAATTTATTTTGATGAACATCATTAATTCTATGAATTCAATTTTTGGCCTTCAGTTCTACGTTTTGATTAAGAAATTGAAATATAATTATCCCTTTTTGGTTAACATTTTTGTGTGGATTCAACTTTAGAAACTGCTTATGTTCTCTGTTCTTTCATTGAATTGAGATTTTGGAATTTCGTGAACTGTATCTTACTCCCGAATGTGAGATTTTTGTTGTTGTCATTGTTGATTCCAACCAAATATTTTGGAAATCCTTTTATGATTTGTAGGGTATTCTCATGGAATTAAAAGATTGTTTGATTAATAATTTAAAAATGGGAGAATTGTTTTGAATTTGGAGTACATAACCAGGTCGTATGCCCCTTCGTTTTCATCGGCAAATCACTACAAATCAATACATCAGGAGGCAGCTCGGTGGATACAGGTCTGCGCGGCAGGTTGCAGCCTAGATTGACCACTACAAATGGCTACACATGATGGATTGCCTTGAGTTGACGATAGTAAGCGGGAACATGCGGAAATGGGGCAATCTCTCTCTCTCTCTTTCTCGCGCTTCTCCTTTCACTGCCGTGTTTGGCACCATGCCATTTGACTTCTGAGTCACTAAAGGGGGAACAAAATGGTGATAAAGAGTCTGGAGATTAAGAGGTTGAGGTTGCTGATGTTGAAAATTAGGAGGGCGACGACGTAGACGAAGCTAAAGAGGGGTATACTGATGAGGAAGAGAACTGATGAAGACGAGGAGGATGACTAATTACATGCAGAGGGAGTTTTTTGTTCCAACAGTGAGAGGGGGCGTCTGTATTTTTCTTTGGTGATGTTGGTTGAATAATATTTTTGTTTTGTTGTTTTTGTTGGTTGTATGATGAACCAAAACAATGTTTTATTTATTTTTATTTTTTAACTTGGGTATGTACTTAACTGTTATGCTTGCTTGGTAGGTTTGTTTCCTATTTGTTTTAGGATGATTGTAGTTGTGCATATTTGTCTTAGTCATGCAGGCATTGTTTGAACCGGAGAACAAGTTCTTTGCTTGAGCTTTTTAGTTCAAAATGAGGTCTGCCACCTTACAAAAATTAGAATTTGGTCCCTGACAAAATCTGCGTATATACGAAAATCGGCATGAGCGGGGATCGAGGTTAAACCAGATATTTGTCGATAAACTCGATTTGATGAATTTCCTAGGCGGCTAATTTAAGAAACCCAATGCTTTCAAAGACACTCCTCCAAGACCAAGATGGTTGATAGCCTAGTGATCTTTGAAAGGATATTCAAATTCGGGAAATATTTTGCTTTAAAAATCCGAGCAAGAAGGGAATTCGGACAAGTGAGAATTCGCCAAACCTGCTTGGATAATAAAGCAAAATTAAAAGCTTTAATGTTTTGAAAACCCAATCCCCCGTATCCTTACTATAACAAAGTTTTGGCCGAGTTTTTCGGTGAATCGGTCGCTTTCGGTCGAAGATCCCCAAAGAAAATTGCCATTGCATGGATTTTATCGATCACTCCTTGAGGAATCTTAAGAAAGACATTGCAAACATCGAGAATCGCTTGAAGAATCGCGATTTAATGCGAACCGAATGGCCCGCTTGAGATAGAGATTTTTCCCTCCAACCATTTAATTTCTTCCAACAACGATCAAGAATGGAATCGAATATCTGTTTTTTTTGTTTTGCGTCGATTTTGAAGGTAGGTAGGCCGAGGTATTTGCCATGGCTTTGGACTTAAGGATCGAAGTAGATGACAAATGGCTGACTTGGTGGATGGAGCGGTATTTGGGCTAAAATAAATGCCTGACTTCTCATAGTTTATGCATTGGCCCAATACTTCCTCGTACAGTTTAATGGCAAAAATTAGATGTTCCGCCTCTTCTAGCGTCGCATGGCCAAATAGAAGAATGCCATCTGCGAAGAACAAGTATGATACGGAGGGGCGAATCTATTAATAGAAATTCCATAAAGTTTCTCCCCTGCCTGTAGATCCTGCAAAATAAGCGAAAACATTTCGGAGCATATGATAAAGAGATAAGGAGAGAGGGGGTTGCCTTGCCGAATGTCACGGTTCAGTTTGATAGAACCTGCTTGGTGACCATTAGTAAGAACGAAAAGGAAGGAGTTGAGATGCATGTCTGGATAAGAGTAATAAAATTGTGAGGGAAACCTAGAGCTGTTAAGACTTTGAGAACATAGAACCATTCAACTCTATCAAAAGCTTTACTCATATCGAGTTTAATAGACATATATCCAACCTTTCCAGAGGTACGTAATTTCATGGAGTGGCGTGTCTCAAATGCAACAAGAATGTTATCAGTGATAAGTCTACCAGGGACAAAAGCGGATTGGGAATCTGATATGATGGAGGGAAGGAGGCTTCGGAGACGAAGAGACATAATTTTTGACATTATTTTGTATGTGACCTTAGAATATTGTTATAATGTCACTGCCTAATATTTCAAACATCCCATTAGATTTGGATTCAGGATCTGTCTAACAGATTTTGACCTGCCAAATGGTATGACACAAGTTTTTGCCTTTTATAGTAGAACATAAATAATTTAATAACCTTGCTTAAATAATGTTTTTGGATGGTCTTGACTCGAACAACATGCTTAATTGATAATTCACTAAATTTATAAGATGATACATGTATGAGAATTCGTATAGGCCCCATGCAATTTATAAATTAATAATGTTTACATTGAATAATCTATAAAGATTCCATGAAAAATCAATTATTATTTGTTACTTGTTCAAATTGATGTTACCTTGAATCTTATCTCCGACTTTCTTTGAGGTAGTAAGAAGTTTTATTGCGATTTTCGTAGCTCACAAAAATTGATCAATATCATTATTGTTGAGCTTTATTCTGAGAGTAAGAATATACAGTAGAATTATTATATTCAACTTCACAATTCACATGCCACTCACGATTATCTGCTTGTTGGTCAACAATTTTACAGTTTCAGCATCTCTATAGTTGTATAATACTCGCATTACTAAGTTGAATATTTTTTATGTTTTGTTTGGTACTAAAAAAATAATTTAATATTTTGCCTTTATTTGATGGTTTTTAAATGAACATGACAATCATCCACAAGCAATACTTCTCCACAAGCCATAATTCTATAAATTAATAGATTATTAGTTTATCGATTATTTAATATCTCGCTAAATTAATAAATTCTGGCAGTTCCGAAGTTATTAATTTATAGACTTCAAAGAAATGTCTAACATTTAAATTTGAGCAAATGCACCAAACAACCATCGGGTCTAACCTTCACTTGAATTTATTAGCCCACTCGCTTTATTTGCTTTGTGTCATTTAACAATTAACATTAATTTGGTCCGTGAATTCGATTCACCAATATCCTCCAGGATTTCGACATCAAAGCATTTCTTTATTTTATATTTCGATAAGTTGGGAATAATGGTTGGAGGAGAGAAAAATTTCAAAGAAAATCGAAAGATATAGGGTTCGAACCCTGATCAATACCCTTACAAATGGTGAGTGATACCACTTAAGCTACAAGCTAGTGGTTTCTTTATTTTATATTTATTTTCAGGAAAAACTAAATTAAAATTCAAGCTTTTTATATTTATTTTCGTGGATAACTAAATTAAAATTCAAGCTTTTGGATTATAAAGTATATTAATTGATGTAGAATTCTTTTTAAACCAACATGGATTCAAAATTTGTGGGCCTCCAAGTTTCATGCTGCAAATTTCAAGGGTTTTAGTTAGAGTAGCTCCTTTGCTAGTAGTATTCTTCGGGTACACTACAAATTTCGTTCCATATCTATATGTAAGTTCAAAGTTTTCTTCTGGTTTAATTCGATATCTTCCTCAAGTAATTGGATAATAAAAGACTTCTCATTCATGGCTAAAAAGACATGATTTCGTGTTCCTATATATTTTTCCACACCACATACGACATTGCAAACAAAAATTACTTAATAATAAAATAAGTATAGGCGCCATTGCAAACAAAATTACATTTGTGGGTAGTCGCCAACATCATTTTTTCCATTTTTTCTTGGTTTGACCAATAGCAGGCGCCATTTGCAACCTTTTTGAATCTTATTGAAATATATTTGAAAATATACTAATCAATTTGGATAGTCGTATATCTTTATTGTTGAGTTATTTAAAAATTATAATATATATTAGAATAAGAAATATTTTCTTAGTAGGAAAAGGAGGCCAGAACATTTTCTTGATTCTTTTCATTTTTGACCTAATACAATATGATCAACCCTTATTTATGCAACTTTTATGAGTAAAATATTGATTTCCAAATTATATCGGGCTATTGATAGAAAAATAAAATACAATTGAGAGAAGAATGTTCTGCTACTTACAAAAAGATCAATTGTCATAATTCGAATTGGGAAAAGTATAGATTGGCTATTTCACAGCTCTTGAATGACAATGCAATCTTTGATTACATATATTGCATAAAACAATTACTATTTCTATACAAAAATCATTAAACTAAACAATCTGACAGATGAATCCTTGAAACTAATATAATCATGAAATTAGAAATCTATGTGCGCATCCAACTAATTATTTGTTGGCATCTCGAAACGGCAAATAGGGCAATAGTGACTAGTCCTCAACCACAAAGTAATGCAATCGCCGTGAAAAACATGGGAACACGGCATGCTTATTAATCCTTCAGTGCCGCAAGAGAAGTCTTCCAAGCAGATTGAGCAAGTCATCATCTCCATGTTATTATCGATGGTGACCTTTCTCTTCAATATTGATTCAATCGATGACTCAGCTGTCGGAACCATATGCGACTCGATTATCAAGCGGCTTTGGTCATAAACATATTTTTCTTCCACGGATGAACTAAAGTAAAGATCCAGAACGTTGTGGCCTTTGGGCTTCAACTTAATCATTTCAAAAGCCGTTTCCCATATATACTCGATCATATTAAGACGCCTATCATCTTGCAGAGGCAATTGCCTGAATCTTTGGTCCAAGATTTCGCGTGTTTTGTCGTAGCACAAGAATTGATCGAGACTTTGATGAAGGCGGCCTTTTATTAAGTATGGAGTACTCCGCCCCACCAACACAGGCTCTGAAGAATCTGATTGTATAACCCATTCGGACCTTTTGAGTATGCAGTAAAAGATGAAGTTGATGGTGTGGAGTTTATCATCATCAGGCGAGGAATTAGACGGGTCACCAATACTACTGCTGAATACCTTTCTCCCCATCGTGATGTCGGAGATAATTTCATAATGATGATCAGCCATGTTCAAGATTTCAAGAAAGATGCAACGTACAACAAATATTTACTAATCGATATGATCAAAAGAGATGGCAAACTGATATATATTTAAGTGGGAACTATGAATCAATCTGAATTTATATATACGCGCTACTTAAAATGTTAATCCTTTTTCTATGAGGATTAAAAAGTCTATGAGTACTATTACAATTCAGCCTTATGCGTTTTTTTTTATTAAGACCGCATTGCTCTGCCCCAATTTTCCGGCTAAAAATATATATTTGGATTTATATAAACAGTTAAATGTTAATTATCCTTAACCTATCAGGATTAAGACTTCTAGGAGAATTAGAATTTAGACGCGCGTACATTCTGGAATATGTTTCCATAATTAAAATTGGATTGCCTCATATAAGTCGGTGTTTTAACGATTTTTTCACTTTTATGAATCTTTTTTGTTTTGAAAGGCACTTTTATGAATCTGAAAATGGATCTCATATCACTCAAAACAAAAAAAAAAAAAAAAAAAGGGGGTTTGGATTATAAACGTTTTGTATGGAAACAATATTGTCAACTCCTTATAAGTCTGAGGACTAGAGGTCCAAGTGTGAGTTGAACTCACATTAATTAACTTATAATGGATGAGTTGAAGATTATATATTGGTTCAAATTTAACAATAATCTAACAATTGTTGAGGATAATTGTTTTATACATTTATTTATTTATTTTGAAAAAACTATTTTACAAAATCCAAGTGCAAGGGTGTCTCTCTCTTTTAGTAAATTAAGTAGTTTCCCTAACAGTAATTATGAGGAAAAAATTTAGACAAAATTGCAAAATTTTAATCCTTTATGTTGGTCTAGATAGTGTTCTAGTTCGATTTTTAACTTTTTTGCAAATTACATGCATTAACTTTTCACAAACCGTCGATTTAATCCTAATTGGCCATAATTGTTTAAATTCTTCCGAAATTGGTAATGATATGCTACCCAAGCTCTCTTTCAAACTTTTTTCTCCCTCCTCTCTAAAACAAAACTCAACAAACATATTCCCTTCCCCTCCCTCTCCCTTCTCTTCCGTTCCCACCCCTCCCTCTCCCCCTTCCCAGCTCCCTGCTGGAGGGCGGTCGGTGATGTCCGACTAGCGACGGCCGGCGACTAAAAGTCACTGGTTGGCCAAAAAAAAAGAGATACTACTACAACCCAACTCACTTGTCATTTTGCCAAGTATTCCGTTATGGTATATGCATGTGAATTGAGACACATGTCATAATCTCAAGGGAATTGGGTTGTACCCACTTAGGTAACAACTACTTACCTCGAAAATTACTAACTTATCACCGCAGATTTTGCTTATGTGACTTGAAACTTAGGATTCTTCAAATTTGGAGGGAAATTATTTTTATGTGGCGATTATATGGAAAAATTAAGCAAAATTTACTAGTTCATGACATGGCATTTTATTTAAAACTTAGTTGGCCAAGAAAAGAAAATCCACAATGGCTTTTAAACATATTAGGTGTCCTAATTTTTTTCCCTCCAATTATCTTTTTTTTTTGAAGAAATTTCCCTCCAATTATTTAAATGTTTATATTATGCATTTAAATTATTTCTTAATTTTCAATAAAACAGAAAATTTTAAAAAAAATCTGAAAATAAAATAACATTAATAAAATTAAAAACATAATAATTATATAAACACATTTAAAATTCAATAATAAAAATAGATTTCAGTTTAAATTACTTCTTGATTTTAAAAATATAACTAATTTAAATAATTCATATTAATTATGGAAAAATATATTTAACTCAAATAAAAAAAGTAATTTACGATATTACACAATTTCATATTTTCCAAAGAATGGAATTATTTTAAAAAAATGAAGTAAAATAATACCTAAAACGTATACTTAAATTTTAAATGTATTGTTTATTATATTAAATAATGAACACAATTTCCCACAAGGTGTGCACGCGCGCGCTCGCACATACACATATATATATATATATAGGTTTAGGATCAAATGTGACAGGAGGCTTACTGTAATGTAAGGCTGTATGGATTAATTCTATACGTTAATTTATCAAATCCAATGGATCAACTTTTTTTTTTTTTTGCCCTTTTTTTTTATTTTTCGCCCATAAAGGGCAAATTGATCTTTTAGATGAAACGGTTTTTCAACGTTTTTGGTAACTGATCGTGTCTATTGGTTTTCAAGGGATATGATTACTGATCTGATTCTCGCTTTCAATTTTCTCCTCCATTTTGAAATATTTCACGTCTTTCTCCCCCCTTTCGCTCTCGACTGGCAGTGTCTCTCTCTAATATTTTCATCCTTTTTTTCGTTTAATCGAGTAAAGGCTTCAGTTCTTTCTGCAAATTGGTTTGTTCTTCAAGGTGTTGGTTGAGGTAAGTGTTTTTTTACATGTTTTTTTGTTTTGGTTCAATTTTTTTTGTTTTCACGAAATTGTGTTCAGGGGTTCTTTTTTCCCGTTTTGGTGGTATTTTTTATACAGATGTAATGCTTAATTTGGAGTCTTTTTGTTGGATATGAGGCACTTGGTTGTATTGTTTGTTTTTAGAGATACTAGGCATTTTGGCGCATAGTTATTGTTATATTGATGCATATTAAGCTGTTCACAATGATTTTTCTTTTTATGCATAGTTAATGACATTTGTAGTGCACAGTTAGTAGCTTTTTGGCACATAGTTAGTAGTATGTTGATGCATATATGCTTTCCAAAATGTATTTATAACATGCGGTTTCAATCTCAGGCTTTTTTTTAAAAAAAATAGCATGCGTGTACAATGTTGGTGCATGTTTTTCAATATCCAACGGCGTCTTGAATTCGGGGATGAGAGTGTCACTATCGTTGTCTTAGTGTGTACTATGTGTCGTTGCGAATCCATTGTGCTGTCAAATCTGCACAAAATATTATAACTTTGTGACAGTAGGTAGATGTAATATTCATCATTTGTTTTGCGCCAATTTTGTATTAACTATGTGCCACATATGTTCAATTATACACTAGGCATGCATGCATCACATTTTCAATATATGAATCAAAATAACAAAGGTCATTTTCAGCATAAGAATGAACACTGCACTAAGCATTTGGATTAACATAAACACTAAATATGCATCGTTTTTATAAAGTTATACATTACGTACACACTATATATGCATCAAAATAAACCATTTATGCATTATGTATGCACTATATATGCATCAAACAAAAACTAATTGTGCATCATTTTTCCAATTGACCAAAATTAAGTTGTTACTTTTCAATATACCAAGGTTCAAAGATAAACTAAATGTGCATTGTTTTTTCCAAATTATACATCAAAAAAATACTAATTATATGTGATTTGTTTGTTATTCAAATGATTGAATGCATAAACAGGGTAAAAACATGGTTGTTTTTCGAGAATTTGAGGATAATTATGGCATATTGTAATATTGTTATTTCGTATGAGAATTATACGTACCAGTTTCGCGCCTGCAAATTAGAATTTTCTTATGTATTTTCCATTGATACGTCACTTTGATGTTGATGAGTATATTGTTCTCCCATGGTGTATCTTGCAACTTTTTGCTCGTCTGATTTTGTTTTTGCTCCAGTTTTACAAGAAAAGAGAGAGAGGGGGAGGGGAAGACGATTTGGTGTGATTTTGTGTTTTTTTAGTTATGGAAACATGATCTTTATTACTTCCATGATTGTAGGGCGTGATTATGGCAATATGGTTATAGGATTTCTGTAGTTACTATTTTGCTCTTTTCGCCTCTTAATTAATTGATAAACTATGTAATTTTAATAGACATCTGGACCATTGATCAAAGGGAGTTGATGGATACGACCAATCCACACTCTCTTACAGTAAAAAGCTGTCTTACTGATCCTATCCCTATAATATTTATGGTTTATGGGCGTATGATGACTGCATTAGCAATTTCAACAGAAAACATTAGACTCTTATAGTCTATCTTACTACACCTTCCACGAGCAAAAAACTGATCAGATAATACAGGCTTGAGATCTCATCGTTTGGTTCATGGCTTTTCAATGAGTGACAAAATGCGTGCTTGATTGGAGATAATGTAATTAGAACTGGAGAGAAGAAGGTGGGATTTTGGGCTCTAGAAAGCCAAAGAAAGCTTTAAAAAACTAGAAAAAGACAAAGAAAGCTTTAAATAAAAAACAAAAAATCAACTAGATAGTCTTCCTTTTTGTCTGTAAAAAACTATAAAAATAGAAAGAAAAGCTAAGAGCTCGTGAGAAATGATCTAGCATTGCCAGAAGACGTAAAATCATATCATAAAAACCAAAGAGCGAGAAACAAGTAACAATGGTGAAAAATCGTGCAAATTTACTCGATCGATATCCAGAACATCTTATTATTTATATTTCAACAAAGGAAAAAGTAGAACCAAATTTGGAAGCTGAGGTACAATACTTTTTCTTTTCTTAGGATTTTTGTATTCAATCCAATATTATGATGTAATTAGCAGCTTCTTTGCTTTATAATGCCAAAAATAAAAAAAAAAATTATAATAATAAAAACATCCAAATGCTATCATTTTAATTTATGTTCTGCTTTAGAGCAGGGGCGGATCGGGGACTTCCATGCCCCCCTCCCCAAAAAAACATTTTCTAAGGTAAAAAAAAAAACTCGCAACACGTCAACACCAGCCCCAAAAATTCTCTCTCTAGTTTTGCTCTTTGCCTCTCTAACGTTCTCTTTTTCTTCCCTCATTCTCTCCAATGGAGAGGATGGGGGAACCCAACCCATATAATCCATTTTTGTGCTTTGTCTTTCTAGTTTCCCTACGTGGGAATGATAGTTCCCCTTGTGGGATTTCAGTCTCCTTTCATGGGAGTACTGTAGTTTCCCTTTGTGGGAATTTTTTTCTTGTTTTTTTCTTCAGATCCGATCATTTTGGCACCAGATCTGACCGATCTGACTTCAGATCTGGTCATGTGGGTGTTTGATTGGCTACGTGGGGAGGTTTTTCATGGTTTACCAATAGAAGAAAATTACGCGGAGAAGTTGGATCCGGGTTTAATGTGAAAAAGACAGAGTTTGTGATAAATTTGGAGCTACTAGCCTTTCATGGAGTTTTAGTTGCTTTTTTGGAACAAATCATCTTTGTATTTCTGTAATGTTTCTATTTGGTGTATGTCTTTTCCCCTTTGTTTTGTAGCCTATTTTGTTTTGGGATTTTCTTTTTGGGTTGTACCCATGGATTATCTCTCCCCTCTAGTTTGAGATGTTTGCTTGAGGGCTTTGTAGCCAGTAGGCTTCGATTTGTCATTGTTTCTGTGAGTTTTCATTTATGAAATATTATTCTATCGTTTGGAAAAAAAAATAAGGTAAAAAAAATAAAAAAAAATTATATATTTTTTTAATGGGAACAAAAATAGATGGGCTAGAGGGAATTTTTTTTTGGGCTAGGGATAATACAGTCGGCTAGTTACGCCACTGCTTTAGAGAATATAGAAGTACAAGTGATGGCAAGAATAGGCAAACCCCAAACCTTCTCCTCCTAAGACAACTTAAACATTATTGAAAGTAAAATAAAAATATCATCATTTTTTTTCTTGATTTACAGTGCCAATTTCCATTTCTGGTTCAATTCTTGTAATACACCAGCTAGCTTCTTCATTTTTTAATTAATTATGTGATTTGTAATATATATATATATATATATATATATATATATAGGAGAGGATCCTATGAGACCATACTCCTAAGTAAGACCATAGGACTAGATCTACACCATCAAAAAAATAAATCAATGGCCAAGATATGAACAAATATATACAGCAATTCATATGAAAGTATACATTAGAAGGGGTAAAATAGAAATCCAAGAAACTAAATATGATAACCGCCTCCTACAAATTAGGGACGTGATCTGTTATTGATCATGTCCCAATAATCACGCGATTCACCTTTCCTTTCTCTCCCTTCTTCAAATATGGCAACAAAATCATGCAACGATTAATGAAAAGTATATAATTCCACTAAACTAACTATACATTAAAACACTACTAAGTATACATAAACAATTAACTACGTATACAATTACACTAAAACTACATGTACATTAAACATTACTAAGTATACAGAAATATTTAACTAAGTATACAATTACATTGAATTAACTATACATTAAAATATTACTAAGTATACAGAAACATTTAACTAAGTATACAATTATACTGAACTAAATACACAATTCCACTGAATTACTTATATAACTAAGTATACAATTTCATTAAACTAAGTATACAAATTCACAGAACTAAGTATACAAATTCACTAAACTACTTATACAACTAAGAATATGATATACAAATCCACTGAACTAAAAATACAATAAAACATGACTAAGTATACAAGTACACTGAGCTAAGTATACAATTTCACTGAACTAAATATATAATAAAACAAAATCAGGTATAAAAGTGATGCTTTTTTCCTCCCTAAAAATCGCACAAATGAAAAGGTAAGATTGTATTTGCCTTAAAAATAATATCAATTAAATATATTAACCGCCTATTTAATAAATTGATGATATAGAAAGTACAAATATGCCCTTATTAGCCTAAAATAACTAGAATGATCTACAACATTTAAAATTTTAAATCAAGAGTCCATAAGTATTCCTATGGACGTTACCTAAAGGGGTTGGTCTCATTTGAACCAATCCCTATATATATATATATATATATATATATATATATAGAGAGAGAGAGAGAGAGAGAGAGAGAGAGAGAGAAATTCACTAAACTACTTATACAACTAAGAATATGATATACAAATCCACTGAACTAAATATACAATAAAACATGACTAAGTATACAAGTACACTGAGCTAAGTATACAATTCCACTGAACTAAATATATAATAAAACAAAATCAGGTATAAAAGTGATGTTTTTTTCCTCCTTAAAAATCGCACAAATGAAAAGGTAAGATTGTATTTGCCTTAAAAATAATATCAATTAAATATATTAACCGCCTATTTAATAAATTGATGATATAGAAAGTACAAATATGCCCTTATTAGCCTAAAATAACTAGAATAATCTACAACATTTAAAATTTTAAATCAAGAGTCCATAAGTGTTCCTATGGACTAACCTAAAAGGGTTGGTCTCATTTGAACCAATCCCTATATATATATATATATATATATATATATAGAGAGAGAGAGAGAGAGACGAGATCTCGTGTGGCAGCCCCTTACCGTGTGGCAGTGTGGATTGATCCCATCCATCCACATCTTTTATTCAATGATCCAGATTGCTATTAAAATAACTGATTTATCAATTAACTAGTAGATGAAAATGGCATAATAGTAACTAGTAAAATGCCATAAATCACGCCCCTACAATCAGTGGATTGATTAATATCATGTTTCATAACAGAATTGTGCACCATTTTAATAGTTGAACTGTACACCATTTAATAACTGACTGTACACCATTTTATATCGAACAGTGCATCATTGTGTATAACTAATTATACATCATCTAAAAGAACTACAAAGACAAAATGGCGTAACCACCTTCCCATAATAACACTCTACAATCATGGATGTGATAAAGATCACGTTTCCACAAACTGAATGATGCAACATTTTAATAGCTGAACTATACACCATTTAATAACTGACTGTACACCATTTTAAATCTAACAGTGCATCATTGTATAACTAATTGTACATCATTGTGAGTAAACCGCAAAGTGAATGAAAAGCGGGAACAATCATAAAATCAAATCCCATAAAAGTAGCTAGTGTGAACAGTTACAAAAAAGTAACTGCTTTATTTTACAAATAAAATGACAGTTGCCCTTAATTGGGTGAAAACTAAATAAATAAATAAAATTCGAAAAAAAAAAATGAACATTTGAATTTGTTGAATTAATGGATTGGATTACTCCACACTACCACACAGTAAGCCTCCTGCCATATTTGATCATATATATATATATATATATATATATATATATATTAGGAGATTTATAATAGTCAGTAGTAAAGTTTTCCCCTCTTGACCTTTCTTCATTTCACGTGTATACATATGCATGAAACCACTACTCATTTCTGTTACACAAACAAAAATGAAGCAAAATGTGGCATTTCTCCCCTTTTTTTACCGAGGTCCACTTTTTACAGCTGGTGGAACGTTACTTTTTAACAAGAAGCTAACGGTTTGTGGTAGAATCGATAAAAAAGAAAATGTTAGGTACCAAAATTGATTAAGTTAGAACAATGGTATCAAAAGCAAAAAGGTGGTAAAGTTTGAGTATGAAAAGTGAAATTATCCTCAATATTATACCCTATTATATTCAACAGTGCAGAAGATTGTTCTTTTTATTCGGAAATTATATTCGATAAGAAGATCCCCTTTCCCCACTAGTGTGTGACACAATGTCTCAAAATTACCTGAAACAAAGAGATTCCCATCCCCAATTCACATACAAAGGGTCATTAAATGTCTCGAGCTTTAAAGCAGGGGCAGTAGTAATATGGTTTTTGTTAGATAAATATTTTTATCATGATTTTGATGATTTTGTTCAAATGAGTTTTTATACCAAAACAATGTCCCTAAATTTTGTCCAAATACTTCCGATCGATTTAAAATGTTTTTACTATTTTTCGGAGTATTTCTTGAAGTTTATTTTAGATAAAAAAATTGGACAACACTTATATTTCAAGCTCGACCGGTGCCCTATAGGGCAACCTTTGCACTGAGTTGAGTTTTGGAATGAAAATGGGACAGAAAGGAAAACAAGGAGATGCGACCGGCCGACCATGAGGTCGGCCCAATTACTGAACGTGTGGTTCAATTACAAAACTCTCTGTTTCGATTTTCTAACACCCCAACCGTTCAGCATAGGGGTCGACTGGTCGACCCCTCGTCAATCGGTCCCCCTGTGTAAAATTCACAGAGAACTCATTTCAAACTTATCTCTGCGCGACCGGTCGCACCCACGTATCAAAGAAACTATCCGTTGTATTTTCGCATGACTTTTCCCTAATTTGTGGGATTGATTTCTAACAGCTATAATCTTGATTTTAAATGGTTTCTTTTGCAGAAAATCACTCCCCAAGGAGGAGCCTATGTCTGGAAATCAAGCCAAGACCTCTCGTGTAAATAGACGCTTTATTCAAGCAACAAGATACAACACAACACACAAGCAAAGAGCATACAAGCAAACACTTTCATATCTTGTTGTATTCTAGCCTAAGTACTTTCACTTGCACACTCTTGAGGTCTAAGCTTTTGTTTGTATTGGTATTATAGAGTTGTAATCTTGAATTTCGTCAATCATCTAAAACAAGATATCCTTGTTGTTGTTCTTGTGGTAAGAGCACACTTGGGTGATCTTAGGTGTTGAAGAGTGTGGTACTCTTCATAGGTGTTGAAGGAAGATTGTGGTAATCTCCTTGAAGGTGTTGTAAGAGGATTGTGCTAATCCTCAAGGTGGTGTTGTATTAATTTTGGTAATTAGTAAAATTCTTTTTCTTTTTCGAAACCCATCCCGGATATACTGGGGTGGTAGAGCACGTAGTCCCTAGGTGGGGTGAAGCTCTTTAAATCGACATGTGTTGTTTATTTTGTGCACCTTAGTTTTCATTCTTGCTTGATTATTCGAAAAAGAGGGCAAAATCGAAATACGAGGATAATCTATTCACCCCCTCTAGATTATCATAGCCACTGACTAACAAGTGGTATCAAAGCCAAACTCTTTGGCTAGCTGCTCGAAAGTACAGAGGAAAGATCCATGGCTACGAATGACGCTTATCTCACCACCGGCGCCTCCACCAACAAGCCACCACTATTCGACGCCAACAACTACGTATTTTGAAAAGACCGTATGGAGTGCTTTCTACAAGGGTGCGGGTTCGACATTTGGAATGTGGTCATTGAAGGAGTTGCTCAACCAACCAAGAAATTGGAGGATGGCACCTCGGCTCCTAAACCTTTCAAGGAGTTCGATGAAAACGACAAGAAGGCCTTCTCTCTAAACGGTAAGGCCTTAAATATTTTGCATTGCTCTCTTACCGCCACCGAGTACAATCGCATAAGAGGCATAAGATCGGCACATGAGGTTTGGGAAAAATTGGAGACTATATATGAAGGGACAAAAAAGGTCAAGCAAGCAAGAAAGACCGTGCTTGTTAAAGACTTTGAAAACTTTAACATGCATGATGGTGAAAGCATCTCTGAAATGGTGGAAAGGCTTGACAACATTGTTAATCCTCTTGTGGCCCTCGGCAAAGTCATCTCCAAAGAAGACAAGGTGACTAAAGTATTGAATGCTCTTCCCGGCTTATGGTCCAAAAAGGTGACGACAATCACGCAGGCACAAAATCTTGAGACACTCAAGTTTGACGAGCTCATCGGGAATCTCCTCATCTATGAATTCTATTTCAAGGAGAGGAAAAATTCTAAACCAACCATCAATCAATCGGGTATGCAAAATATTCCTAAAGGTCTTGCTTCTTCTTCTAATAATGCATACTATGATAATGATGATGATGATGAGGAGACGGTCGCACTTGTCTGAAAATTTGCAAAATTTGTGAATAAAAACAAGGCAAGAAAACCGAGAGATAACGCTTACTTTAAATACGGAAAATCCGGGCACTTCATTGCCGATTGCCCAAAACTTGATTAGGAGGAACAAAAGAAAAAGAAGCCTTTTTGGGAAAAGAAGGCTCTAAATGTGGAGGTCAAAACTTGGGATGAACTATTTGAAACAACCGATGAGGAAGGAGAAACCGAGTATGGTCTTATGGCCATAGACGATGAAAACAATGAGGTACGCTCTAACTCTTCTACCTCCTCTTTAGTTGATGAATTGCAATGTGATTTTGATGAATTGCAAATTGAGTTTCAAAATTTGATTGTTAAATACAAGACTTTGAAAAAGGAGCATAAAGAGCTTAAAATTGAAAAAGAAAAATTATTTACTTCTTATGAATCTCTCGATAAAGCACATGCTATTACTCTTACTAGAGTTCATACTCTTGAAACCGAAAAAGAATCGCTCACCAAAGATCTTGAATGTTTAAAAAATGATGTGCATCGTTTTAACATAAGCACGGACAAAGTTACAAAAATTTTAGATGCACAAAGAGGTGAGCATTCAAAATTAGGACTTGGCTATAAACCTTTTCAACCTCTTACAAAGAAAAATGACCAAAGTCCGACTTTTGTACGTGCTAATAGTACCCATGATATTATCAATTTTTATTGTGGTAAAGTTGGTCACTATGTTAGCCATTGTAAATTGAAGAACAATTTTAGCTCTGTTTGGAGAGCCAAAGGTCTCAAGACTAACCCTCATGGACCCCAAAACTATTGGGTACCTAAAAATAATTCTTTTATAGGTCATAGGGGCTATAACAACCATGGAGGATTCAAAATGGCCCATGGACAGCGGGTGTTCACGCCATATGACCAAGAGAGAACTTTTTACCAACATCAAGCTCCAAGAAGAGGGTATGGTCATGTTCGGCAATGACAAAGGAAAAATCATTGGCAATGGAGATATTGGTAACTCTTCTTTCTCTCTTAGTAATGTTCTTTTAGTAGAAGGGCTTAAGTTTAATTTGATAAGTGTTAGCCAACTTTGTGATTCAAATTATAATGTTGTTTTTAATAAAGAAAAATGTCTTATTCGTAAAAATGATGAAATTATTTGTGAAGCAAATAGAAAAGACAATCTTTACAAAATTTGTACAAGTGATTTGATTAGTCAAAATGTTTCTTGTCTTGTCGCCAATAATGATTTAACGAGTTTGTGGCATAGGCGACTTGGACATGTTGGATACAAGAATTTGAAAAATATTTACAAAAACCAACATATAAAAGGACTACCCAAATTGAATTTTGAAAATCTTGGCTTATGTGACACTTGTCAAAAGAACAAATTAGTTAAAAGTAGTTTTAAGCCCAAAAATGAAATTTCCACAACCAAGCCTCTACAACTTCTTCATTTAGATTTGTATGGGGATATTGGTACGACAAGTCTAAGTGGAAAACATTACACCTTCGTTATTGTCGATGACTTTTCTAGATATATTTGGGCTCTTTTCCTTACCAATAAAAGCGATGCCGTTAATGAGTTTGTTAAGTTGTGTAGACTTATTGAAAATGAAAAGGAAGATACTATTAAGTCTATTCGAAGTGATCGAGGTGGAGAATTTGATGGTGAATTTAGAGTCTTTTGTGAAACCAAGGGATATGCACATAATTTTTCGGCTCCAAGGACACCTCAACAAAATGGAGTAGCCGAAAGGAAAAATCGGACACTACAAGAGATGAGTCGGTCCATGCTCAATGAATTCTCTCTTCCAAAATATTTTTGGGCCGAAGCCGTAAGTACCGCTTGCTATGTCATTAATCGAGTTTATATTCGTCCTAAAATGAATAAAACTCCATATGAGCTTTGGAAAGGAAGAACTCCAAATATTAGTTACTTCAAAATATTTGGATGTAAGTGTTTCATATTGAATACTAAGGATCAATTGGACAAACTTGATCCTAAAGCCGATGAAGGAATATTTATGGGGTATTCTACAAAAAGCAAAGCATATCGGGTTTACAATAAAACTAGTGGGGTTGTTGAAGAATCTATTCATGTAAAATTCAATGAAGCCTCGGGTGTTGAAAAGATACCCAATGATGAAAGTGATGAAGAGGATATTATTGAACTCATTGTTCAAAATGATCAACCTTCTACATCAAATGATCAACCATCCACTTCAAATGCTCCTCAAGAAGATAGAGGTGATACTTCGGATCTTCCCGTAGCATTGAAGTTTAAGGGAGATCACCCAAAAGATCTTATTATTGGTGACCCCCTTGATAAAGTGATGACCCGAAGAAAATTTGCCGAGAAAGCTCTTATATCTCAAAAAGAGCCTAAAAATGCCAAGGAGGCTATTGAGGATGAGGATTGGTTTTTGGAGATGCAAGAAGAGTTGAATCAATTTGAAAGAAATGATGTATGGGAATTGGTACCTTGTCCTCCATCTCAAACTATTATTGGTACTAAATGGGTATTCCGGAACAAACTTGATGATCAAGGCAACATTGTTCGAAACAAGGCAAGGTTAGTAGCTCAAGGGTATTGTCAAGAAGAAGGTATTGATTATGATGAAACTTTTGCACCCGTAGCACGTTTAGAAGCTATTCGTATTTTACTTGCCTATTCTTGTTTCAAAAATTTCAAGCTTTACCAAATGGATGTTAAATCCGCTTTCTTAAATGGTTTCATTCAAGAAGAAGTCTATGTAAAACAACCTCTGGGGTTTGAAAATTTTTCTAGGCCTAATGATGTTTATAAACTTATAAAGGCCTTGTATGGTTTAAAACAAGCACCCCGTGCATGGTATGATAGACTTAGCTCTTTTCTTTTACAAAATGGTTTTACAAGAGGTAAAGTTGATACTACTCTATTTGTTTTTGAAAAAGGGAAAGATTGTTTACTTGTGCAAATTTATGTTGATGATATCATCTTTGGTGCTACTAATGAATCTTTGTGCAAGAAATTTTCTAAGTTGATGCAAGGTGAATTTGAAATGAGCATGATGGGGGAGCTTAATTTCTTCCTTGGACTTCAAATTAAGCAATGCCAAGAAGGTATCTACATTTCGCAATCTAAATATACAAAAGAACTTTTGAAAAAGTTCGGCATTGAAGAAGGAAGAACCGTCTCTACCCCTATGGCCACAAATGTCAAAATTGACAAAGATGAGAAAGGCAAGTCCGTGGATGAATCAAAGTATCGAGGTATGATTGGTAGTTTACTTTATTTAACTGCAAGTAGACCGAACATTCTTCATGTCGTATGCCTATGTGCTCATTTTCAAAGCAATCCCAAAATATCTCATATGAGTGTCGTTTAGAGGATTTTTCGATATTTGAAAGACACTATTCAATATGGTCTATTTTATCCAAAGAATGAAAATTTTTCTCTTAAAAGTTATAGTGATTCGATTATGCGGGTAATATTGATGATCGGAACGAAGATTTCTTCGGCTCATGTCAATTTTTGGGCGATTGCCTAGTTTCTTGGTTTTCAAAGAAACAAAATTGTGTTTCACTTTCAACGGCCGGCGAAGCGAATATATTTCCGCATGACTTTTGTTGTACACAACTTCTTTGGATGAAACAAACCTTAGCGGATTACAAATGTTCTTTTGAAAATGTTCCTATCTTTTGTGATAACATATCCGCTTATTAATATTGCTCAAAACCCCTGTTCATCATAACCGTTGTAAACATATTGAGATTCGACATCATTTTCTAAGGGATTGTGTTTCTAAACGAAAAATTGAGATATCTTTCATACCATCTCAAGATTAATTGGTGGATATTTTTACAAAACCGCTATCTTCCGAGAATTTTGCATCTATACGAGCTCGGCCAGGCATAATAAATATTGAAGAAGGTTTACGTTTGTATTTTGCACGGTTTTAAAACTTACGGGCGAAAAATCGGATTTTTGGTGAAAATTCAGATTTTGGAAACAAGTTGAGACAGTGGGCTAATCGGGGTGAGGGCAACCGGTCTCCCTCACCGTCGGCCGGCCGCCCACCGCCATTTTATGGTTTAAAACGTTTAAATCTTGTGACTTAGCCATTTTGGCTCAAAATGTTCATTTTCCGTCCCTTTGCCAATTGCACACAAATTTCACTCAAAATCTGTTTTTTGCATATATTTCATGTCTTGAACTTAATTTAGCTCGATTATCATCATCAGTGCTCATCTTTACCGATTGAATGGTAAGGATTCTATTTCCTTTGCTCAATTGGGTTGAACCCTTGAGATTATGACTTATTTGTTATTTTTGATGAAAGATTCATATGATTGTGATGAGCTTATTATTTATGATATATTGAATTGTGTTTGAACTGATTTGGTGATAAAATTTTTTGGCTTGATTCATTTACAAGGGCTTTATACAACTTGTTCCATTTTTCACGTCCACAAAGTGTTCGATGAATTGTCACAAAGAATTTTTCAACTTGTACATGACTCCCACGCTTTCAAATGTCGTATATACTTATTGAGATCATGTCTTAACAATCAAACGAGCTTATGGATATCATATGATACATTTCTCCCATTTCTATTCGGTTACTAAGCTTATCTTTTCAATGGTTGATGAAACATCTCTTTGGCGCACTTTGATATACTTGTATGATGTTTTTATCATGCTAACATTCTTTTTGATGATTCCAAAGGGGGAGAAACAGGAAATTGGCTCGTTAGCTCAAAGAATCTAATAAAAAGCTCGCTATAAAAGCTATAAGCTATGGCTTTCTAATGCCATAAGTTGTAAAGAATACTTAGTCCAATGGTTGTAGTATGGACTTGTTTGCATGGATAATGAGTATTTGTGACAGGGGGAGCTTCTAAGCTCATAATGTTGCTGTTTTATTTGTAAAAGCTTGTGCTTCTAGCTTATGCAATATTTCTTTTTGATGTGCTTGTTGATTGGGGGAGCTTTTGTAAAATGTTTTTAAACGGGTAGTTTACTCATAGATCGGAAAATTATTTTGTTTTCAAAATCGTCCTCTTGAAAATTGTTTTGGTTTGTAATCATGAAAAATGGGGAGTTTGTTAGATAAATGTTTTTATCATGATTTTGATGATTTTGTTCAAATGAGTTTTTATACCAAAACAATATACCTAAATGTTGTCCAAATACTTCCGATCGACTTAAAATATTTTTACTATTTTTTGGAGTATTTCTTGAAGTTTATTTTCGATAAAAAATTGGACAACACTTATATTTCAAGCTCGACCTGTCCGCCTATAGGGCAACTTTGTACTGAGTTGAGTTTTGAAATAGAAAACGGGACGGAAAGGAAAACAAGGAGAGCGACCGATCGACCATGAGGTCGACCGGTAGGGGCGACCGGTCGACCCAATGGGCGACCGGTACCTAAACATGTGGTTCAATTACAAAACTCTCTGTTTTGATTTTCTAACAGCCCCGATCGTTCAAAGATAGGGGTCGGCCGGTCGTACCTCCCGTCCGACCGGTCCCCTATGTACAATTCGCAGAGAACTCATTTCAAACTTATCTCTCATGCGACCGGCGCACCCCCATGTATCAAAAACTATCGCTGCATTTTCGAACATGACTTTTCCCTAATTTGTGGGATTGATTTCTAACAGCTATAAATCTTGATTTTAAATGGTTTCTTTTGCAGAAAATCACTCCCCAAGGAGGAGCCTATGTCTGGAAATCAAGCCAAGACCTCTCCTATAAATAGAGGTTTCATTCAAGCAACAAGATACAGCACAATATACAAGCGAAGAGCATACAAGCAAACAATTTCATATTTTGTTGTATTCTAGCCTAAGTACTTTAATTTGCACACTCTTGAGGTCTAGACTTTTGATTCTTGATTACACTTGCACTCAATCTTTGTATTGGTATTATAGAGTTGTAATATTGAATTTTGTCAATCATCCAAAACAAGATATCTTTGTTGTTGTTCTTGTGGTAAGAGCACACTTGAGTGATTTTAGGTGTTGAAGAGTGTGGTACTCTTCATAGGTGTTGAAGGAAGATTGTGGTAATATCCTTGAAGATGTTGTAAGAGGATTATGGTAATCCTCAAGGTGGTGTTGTATTAATTTTGGTAATTAATAAAATTCTTTTTCTTTTTCAAACCCATACCGGATATCTTTGGGATGGTAGAGCACGTAGTCCCTAGGTGGGGTGAAGCTCTTTAAATCGACGTGTGTTGTTTATTTTCCGCACCTTAGTTTTCATTCTTGCTTGATTATTCGAAAAAGAGGGCAAAATCTGAAAATCCAGGATAATCTATTCACCCCGTCTAGATTATCGTAGCCACTTGACTAACAGTTTTACCAATGTTTTCTAGATTCATTTGTTGAGTATACAAAAACCACTTTCTTTGGGAGGAGTGGAAAGGGGCAATGAGCAAAAACCGAACCGGTTGGAGGAAAAATCCTCTCTCGAAAACCCTATAATATTTTTACCCCGAAAAACAATCATCCAATCAAACATAAAAAGATGGGTGTTGAAATTCAGCGCAAAATTAACAAATCGAAAATGTTATGACGAATGTTGTTGTTATTCTTTGTCGCGTTAGTGATATTGGGGCTACTGGTACCGTCGACTCCGTGGACCACGTGGCAAGAGTTAATTGCTCCCTCCTCTCCCAAATCCCAGGGAAGCCCGGTGGCCCCTTCCCTGTTGCTGCCGAAGAGTTGAAGTTCGTTTTGATCAGGTTCATATCCATATAGATGTTTCTCCGGAAAATACATCTCCATTGAAGACCATAGCAGGGGGAGTGTTGCCAATACAATTCGAGGTCTGGCTGCCGATTTTGGGATTACTTGTGGGATAATTGGGGCTTATGGGGATGATGAGATAGGAAGCTTGTTTATTGATAACATTAGCTCTTACAAAGTCGATCTCTCAAGATTGAGGCTGGAAAATGGGCATACTGCACAGTGTATTTGCTTAGTTTATGATTTGGGAAACCGAACAATGCGGCCATGTCTCGCTAGTGCCGTAAAAGTTCAGGCAAATGATTTGACTATGGCAGATTTGAGAGGTTCCCAGTGGCTGGTGTTAAGATATTCAATATTTAATATTGAAGTTATTCAAGCAACCATTAAAATTGCCAAACAAGAAGGTGTTTCTATTTCTCTATATCTGGCCAGTTTTGAGATGGTGAGGAAGTTCCGATTGCCGCTCTTACAGTTACTAGAATCAGGAAGCATATACCTTTGCTTTGCCAATGAGGATGAAGCCTTAGAACTGTTAAGTGGTGAAGACAATGCGGATCCAGAGTCCGCTCTTTAATTTTTTGGGGGAAACACTGCTGTGGTGACATTAGGCTCAAAATGGTGTATTGCAAAACACAGAAAAGAGATCGCACGGGTTCCATCAACCGGGGAAGCAAAAGCAGTTGACGCAACTGGTGCTGGTGACCTCTTTGAGAGTGGATTTTTGTACGGATTGGTCAAGGGATTATCGCTGGAGGAGTGCTGCAAGATCGGCCCCGAGAACTGGCAGTGGATGTAACTGCTGAGAACTGGCAGTGGATGTACAAACAATAGGACTTTAAGTCCCCTAACCACGACAATTTATATTCGTGCCAATCTTGATTGTGCCAATCTTGACTGTATTGACTTCATTATTATCATTCATGAAGTTGAAGCACAAGGAAGCTGCATTTTAGGGCGCTGGTCTTTTTTATTAGTGCCTATAACTCATGTCTTTTTAACCTTTCCAGACAATGTTGAAAATTGAATTTTCGATTATATTCTTTTAATTCAGTATTGTATAGCCTCCTATTTTTGTTGCTTAATGATGGACACTGCTACATCTTGTGACGAAGTAATTTGGACTTTTAAGCCCCAATTGTTGTCATATTTTTGTTGAATGACAATCAAATTTAAGTTTAATTTTTTTTTCCTAAAAAAAAACCACTTTGCTGGAAGAGGAATTATTTTCTTTGTAGGAAAAAGAGGTTATTTAGGCTAAGAAATAAAACAGAGCTTTTGGTGGAAGAATAATTCTCAAATTTTGGCTTGATACAAAATCAGCAAGACATCCCGTATTTATACTAAGACAACTTCCTGACCAGTGTCTAGGATTTATTTGATCTAGACTATTATTTATCCACTAGAATTATCTTTTAGAAATATCTAGCTACCTAGAAGTTTCTACATTCTTTATTCAATTAATATCTAAGATATTTTCACAAACATTTTTAGAGAAATTTAGAACTTTGGCCTTTTGGGCTTGGGCTTGGACTCTTATTCAATTACCTTTTAACTAAAAATATATTTTCAAATCTAATATTATTTGGACCAAAATCAAGTTTAATTTCCAACATCATTGCCTTCCATATTAAATTTTAGGGATAATTACAAAAGCACCCCTAAGGTTTGGGTTAATTATAAAAACGTCTAGATATGTTTCAAGAAAAATCCCTCAAGTTTGATTATGTTCAAAATTTAGAGGGATAATTAGCCTTAACCTCAGGTGTTTTTTTTTAATTATCTCTAAATTTTAAAAAGACATGCATGCAACTTTTATGGAGATGAAGTAATTAATATCGATTTTCAAACTAACTAGGTGGATTGAAAAAAAGACAAAAATTTGTGTGAGACGGATCCACCTCAAACCCACGGCATGTCAAGTGGCAAGTATCCAAGATGAGGGCAGTCGGTTTTCCGCCAAACTCCTATTAAAAGACCACTATTCTCGTGAGTGGTCGTCATTTATTGGAAAATTGCAGCAAACTTAACAAGATGACACAATCCCACTCCACTACACTCCAAGTATTACTTTTTATTTATTAAAAAGAAATTAAAATCCATATAAAGAGAAACACAATAAATTAATTAAGATGGGGAAATAAACGCCACAGCCACAAAACTCCCTCGCAACACCTAGACCGTCTACTCTTCTAGCACATCACTTTTTCTCCATTTTTCCATTCGTCACCTCCACATATTTTGGGGTGGTGATATTTTTGTAATATTATACGTGACATAGTGTTACATTAGACTTGAAAAATATTACTCTTTTTAATATAAAATATCACTTTTTATTAAAATAAAGTATCACTTTTTATGGAAAATGTATCACTTTTTATTAAAACAAAAGTATATACTTTTTATTAAAAGGTACAATTTCTTATTAGTTTTTTCTCGAAAAGTATTATTATTACTCTGAAAAGTATACATTTTCAAAGTAATTTTCTGGCAGCGATGACCATTTAAAATATTAGGTGGTGACAAAGTATCATTTTGGACTCAAAAAGTATCACGTTTTCTCCAAAAGGTATATGTTTTCAAAGTACAAAATTGTTTTGTGTACTTGAAAAGTTATATACACCATTAATTAACAGTATCATGTTTTATTAAAAAAAATATCACATTTACTCTAAAAAGTATATGTTCTCAAAATAATAAAATTGATATCACTTTTACTCTAAAAAGTATATATTCTAAAAATAATAAAATTGATATCACTTTTACTCTAAAAAGTATATGTTCTCAAAGTATTAGTTTTTTCTCGAAAAATATCACTTTTACACTGAAAAATATACGTTTTCAAACTAAATTTTTGGGTGATAATATCATTAGGACGGGTGACAATTTTGTAATGTTAGGCGATGACATAGTATCAATTTAGAGTCGAAAAGTATAACTTTTTATTTTAAAAAGTATCATTTTACTACGAAAAGTATACGTTTCCAAAGTAATGAAATTGATATTATTTATTTGCAAAGCTATACACAACATTGTTTAAGTATCACTTTTTATTAAATAAGTATCACATTTACTCTAAAATTATATGTTTTCAAAGTAACAAAACTGATACTTGTAGTTCCTGAAAAGTATTAATTTTTCCACTAAAAAGTATTTAATAATTGCACTAAAAAGTATTAGTTTTCACTTGAAAAGTATTAGTAACTCCTGAAAATATATTTAATTTGTCTCCAAATTCCACCATATATCTAATTCTTAAAGTCTGTGGATTTTTCTTTTCTTTTCTTTTAAGAACTTAAGAAAGCTTTCCATTCGGTCGATTTAAACGACGACAGCTAAATACGGTGGATAACGCATATTATGTCCTTGGATTACAATTTACAATGAAATAACATAAAAAATACTTAAGATTATCTCAGGAGAAATTGATGGCATGAATCGAGACCAATCACTTCTTTCTTCCCCTGTTAAGCTTATGAAAATGATCGTTAATGGCTTAATGCTATCCCAAAGCTTTCTTGTATTACTAGTCTGAGCATCCATGAAAGCCTTTAATCACAATTTTTGACCGGCGCACTTTAATTTAAGGGATAATTACAAAAAGTATCCCTGAGGTTTGACTTAATTACAAAAAAAACCCAGCTAACTTTTTGTAAGTTTTAAAATTAGCTGGGTTTTTTTGTAATTAGGTCAAACCTCAGGGGTACTTTTTGTAATTATCCCTTAATTTAATCATTGCCTTCACTTAAGGCCAAACAATTAAAATATGAAATCATTTGTCTCATGCAGGTTATTGAAGATTCACAAATTTCTTTGGATTGATGTACAAAGTACCTGTTTTTCTGCTCATTCTCCCCTTGAGGAGAGGTTGACGGGGGGTTTTGAAACGGGGGAGAGCGCGATACATCATGATTTCTTTTTTTTTTTAAGGTGGGTGGGTTATGGATTCGGATGTAGTTATTGGGAATCCGTCTCATGGATTTAGATCCGTGAAACGGTCTCACAAGAGATCTACTCTGAAGAAAAAAAACAGAATATAATCGAGAACAATGTGTGTTCCGTTCTGCTAGTTAGAGTGTTTTGCTAGTTAGAGAAATAATAAATACCATATATAATTAAATTGGGAAAGCTACAGATAAAACGTTTCAAAGCTCTTGATTTAATGACAACTCTGATTACATTGCATAAAACACTTTACTATTTTCTTCTCACGGACTTTAACTGTACAAAAATCATTAAACTAAATATTCTGATACATGAAGCCTTGAAACTAATATAATCATGAAATTTAGAAATCCACGCCCGCATCCAATTAATTACTAGTTGGCATTTGGAAGCGGCAAATAGGGCAATAATGACTAGTCCTCAGCCACTTGGTGATACAATCACTGTGAAAAATATGGGAACACGGCATGCTTATTAATCCTTCAGTACCGCAAGAGAAGTCTTCCAAGCAGATGGAGCACTCCATCATCTCCATATTATTATTATCTATGACGACATTTCTCTTCAATAACGATTGGATCGACGACTCAGTAGCCGGAACCATACCAGAATTAACAATCGGACGGCTTTGATCGAAAATAACATGGCGGTGTTCTACCAATACATTGAACTGAAGGTCCAGAATGTTGGAGCCACTAGGCTTCTTTCGAACCGTTTCTTTTGCTCTTTCAAATACCAACTCGACCATATTCCGACGCTACACATTATCCGTCAAAGGCAAATGTCCGAATACTTGGGCGATGGATTCGCGTGATTCGTCAAATTGACGCAGACTTTTACAGAAGACGTACTTGTACAAGGGCGAATTCAACTGTCCCAGAAACAACGGCTCTGTAGAATCTGGCGGTAAAACCCAATCGATGAATTCGGATTTGCAGAAAAAAGTGAAGTTGATGTGAAAGTGATCATCATCGGGATCAGGCGATGAATAAGAAAGGCGTTTGTCAACATCAGTGGTGAACTCTGCTTTCACTAACTGCATCCAGTACCTTTGTTGGCATTCGTAATGATCCATATTATGTCCAAGATTTCAACAAAGTTTTTCAAGTGAAAGGAAATATATGGGTTCTTTGCGCAAAATAGATAGAAACATTACTGATATGAATGAAGAGATGATGATCGAGCATGATATATATAGGAATGGTGAAGTATAAATGAATATGGAAACAATCTGAAATAATTTATACTGTTAGATTTTATTTCTTAGTTTCAGGATTCAGAAGTAAAGGATAATTTGAATTCAGAATCAAACCGGGATACTTTCCATATATCCATGAATCTTGATGATCACATTAAAATAGGATTGACTAATAATTAAACACAAGTAGTTTCCATAAGTAACTAAAATCGGATTGGCTAATTTAAAACAAGAGAAAGTCAGTTTTAATAGACATTTCCAATTTTACGAGTAATCAATAATAATATTAGCTGTACAAGATTTAATTTGTTTTTTCTTTTCCGAATTATATATCTGTATATAAAACTTTGAATGGTTCTTTTTTTTTGTGTGTGTGTACAAATACTAGTTTATTATTAGTGATAATTACAAACATCACCACTGAGGTTTCGGTTAATTACAAAAAGACCTAGAGATATTTGAAAACTACAAGCAAATCATTAAGTTTGATTTTGTATTACAATTTCCCTCTTTCATAAGCAAAAATATTTCAAACACGCTTTTAGATTATTTTTTATAAATATTACAATTACCCCTTACATTTAAGGGTTTTTTTTTGTACCTTTCAAATTTTATGTGGTTTTCTAATTGTAATTAGGGGAAATAAGATTTTTAGTCCTGTAAGTTGGACCTTTTTGACAATTAGTCCTCTAAGTTGTCACCTTCATGTTTTAGTCCTTTAACTTTCAAATTTGCTAGATAGTTAGTCATTTAACTTAGCAATTTTACTTTTGATTATATAACTTAACAGATTTCAGAAACCTAGTCCATTAACTTAGCAGTAGTTAAATTTAACTAATTTATTAAAAGGATAGTACCCACATTTCAAATTTTTTTAATGGACCAAAAGTAAAATAATTAAACTTATTTTTTTAAAATTAAATTAAATTATAAAATCAATTAAAAATTAAATTAATTTGATTAATAAAAAATTAAAATAAATAGAAATTTCTAAAACAATTAACGAATTTTAGGAAATTTAATGCAATTTTTACGGAAGATTTAAAAAATTAATGCTTGAAATATTTTTAAAAAATTAATTAAATTAAAAAATGATTAGTTATTTATTTAAAAATTAACTATTAATTAAAATTATTCAATTTCCAAAATAAAATTTAATTAAGAAATAACCTTTTAAGAAATTAATTAAATTTAACTATTGATAAGTTATAGGACTAAATTTCTGAAATCTGTTAAGTTACAGGACCAAAAGTAAAATTACTACGTTAAAGGACTGAATATGTAGAAATTTAAAAGTTAAAGGACTAAAACATGAATGTGACAACTTAGAGGACTAATTCTAAAAAGATCCAAGTTGCAGGACTAAAAATCTAATTTTCCCTTGTAATTAACCCAAACTTCAAGACAATTTTTGTAATTATTATTTTTATGCTTATTACATCATCATTTTTTCTTTAATTAATGAAATATTTTTATTTAGGGAGTAAACAATCCCACTGAGTTTTAGCTTGTTTGCTAAATGTTCGTTTTGATTTTATACGAGCTCAAGCTCAAGCCGAGCTTTCTTCAGTTTTTTTGAGATATGCTGATAGTTTATACTCGTATCAAGGAGTCTTCATTCATTTTTGAGATATATTGATAGTTTATACTGCATTACAATGAGTTTTCCTTTGAAATTTGGATATGCTTTGATAGTTTATACTCGAATCAAGGAGTAGACATTTGAACTGGTATGCATTGATAGTTTATACTCGTATCAAAGAGTTTTTATTTGAGCTTGGGATATATAAATAGTTTAAACTCGTATCAAGGAGTAGACATTTGAATTTGGGATATATTGATAATTTATACTCGTATCATGGAGTAGACATTTGAATTTGGGATATATTGATAGTTTATACTCGTATCAAGGAGTAATCATTTGAATATGAGACATATTGATAGTTTATACTCGTATCAAGGAGTAATCATTTGAATTTGAGACATGTTGATAGTTTATACTCGTATCAAGGAGTGATCATTTGAGTTTGAGATATGGACCTTTATACTTATTATGTCAAGGAGTGTTATTGATAGTTTATGCTCTTATCAAGGAACATTTAGGCATATTTTATTTTGACAATATAGATGGTTTATGCTCGCATCTAGGAGCGTTGAGAAGTTAAAGATGGTTCCACTTCTTCATCATCATCATCATCATCACTGACATCACTTGGGCATTCTTGTTTGTCAAAATTTAAGCTTATCTCAATGGCATGTGCTCGAGTTGCTAACTCTTCAAAAGTTTTTGGCTTTATTCCTTGAAGTATGTAGCATAGGCTCCAAGCATTCCTTGGATGCACATCTCAATTGCTGAAGCTTCTGACAATTGATCTTTGCAGTTGAGGCTTAAATCCCTCCAACGATTGATGTAGTCAATGACAGACTCTTCCCTCCACTGGCGTGAATTTGATAGTTCAATCATGCTAACAGATTAAATCGGTGCTATAGAAACGGTTGAGAAACTCTTGTTCTAACTGCTCCCAAGTATCAATTGAATTTACCCCCAAGTTAGTGTACCGATCGAATACACTTCCTTTCAAAGATCGAACAAACTGCTTTACTAGGTAATCACCATAAGTTCCAGCGTTATTGCATGTCTCGATAAAGTGAACCACGTGTTGCCTTGGATTGCCTACGCCGTCGAATTGTTGGAACTTCAGGGGTTGATAGCCAATGGACATCTTCAAATTATCAATTCTCAAAGTATATGGATTAGTTTAAGTTAGGGATGACTTGGAGCTTCCATCAACCTTGTCTTTAATAATCCACATAATGAACTCCTTGAGTTGGTCAACTGGAATTAGGCCATCTAACGAGACTTGCAGCTTCTTTGCAGGAAACTCCTCCTTTTCGTTTGGTTGTTGCCTCATGGATGTCTCGACTTCATCATGTGCTTCAACTTGTTTATCCATCACATGGCTTGTATAAACATTATTTACTTTGTTCATCAACTTCATAATTTGGGAGTCTCAGTCTTGAATATGTTTTGTGAGTCCCTCTACGGCCCTCGTCAAACTTACAAGTTGCTCTTCGAGTGAAGTAGCTTGGACCACCATGACTGCTACAGTTTCAAAGCTTGAGCTTGTAGGACGTGCGTGCATGTCGAGCGGGCCCAATGATTCTTTATTTGCAGCTCCATATTTGCCACCTTGTTTCCATGCTCCTTTGTTTGTTGGAGGAATAACTTCATGGTTCGATGACTCGCCATCTACCCTTGCCCCTTATGATTGTATATTGGAGCAGTGGCTTCGTAGTTCGGCATTGAATGATTAACATTTGTGGACTTGGAATGGTTGGCCATCTTCGTTGATATATGAACTTAGTTTGAAGATAAGAGATGAGAGGTAGAGTTGTCCCACCGGGCGTGCCAAAAATTTGTAACAAAATTTTTATTATTGTCTGCGATATAACAAACAAGATATAACGTACAAATTGAATTTATTTCGAATCAAATGAAAATATAGGTTACAATCTCTAAAAATCCTCTGATTCTTTTCTTCAAAAATATAATATCTGGAAATTGAGAATTTGGAGATGAACTCTTCAGCTTGATCTTCTCCAAAATTGAACTTGACTTTGAATAACGTTAATCCGAGGGATTAACACCTTAATCCCGAATCAAACGTGATATATTTGACGATATTTGATTTGGATATGATAACTTCTTGGTGGATTTGACTCTTTAACCTTCCTTCAAGAGGGATTTGACTTTAATAACATTAACTCGAGGGCTTGAAAGCTTATTCCCGAATCAAACGCCATGATTTGAGTGAACTCCGCGATGAACACCTTGGATTTCGCCTTGAACACCGTGGATATCCTTAAATTTGTTCTTCTTGACTTGAGAGAATTTTCTCCACCGCCTTCTTGCTTGGATTTCTTCTCTTGGTGTGTGATTTAATTCCTTGAGAATTACCCCTATTTATACTTGTAGGAGAGGGGTTCTAGGATATCTCATGTGGTGAAGACTCTAATTTGATTGGTCCTTCAAGATTTAATATTTATCTCTTTAATCACAAATTGTGATAATTATTAAAAGAAATAATAATAAATCAAGATAAATCTTGATTTATAAGAATTTGACATTTGACAATCTTTAATTGGCAAACAAAATTTACATGTCTAGAGACGCTACATGAGCTTGTTCATGAACATTTTACAAATGAACACTAAGCGAGTTTGTTCACGAGATATTAATGAACAAGTATACAATTATTTCAAGCTCCATTCGTTTATTAGACAAGCCACAAATTTGTTCATTATATAATCGTTTACTAAATAAATGAATGATATCCTCGAACTTGTTCACGAATTATTTGTCAAACTCTCTGTTAATTTATTTATTTCAATGAGAAGCCAATAAGACTGAATCTTGTAAACGAATGTGATCTGAGTCTAATCGAATAAGCTATAATTGAGTTTAAAATGATCAAACCAGACTATACAAGTGTCGTGCCATCCAAACTCATCTCATAAAATATGAATTGGATGCGTATGTGTGAATATGCAATTATTGGATTCAAATATCATCTCGAGTGCGAGTAAACAGTTGTTTTTGTAACGTCACACGCACCCTGGGAGCAGCTTTTCAGGGAATCATCCATCTCATACTTTAGAATTTCTATGAGACGAGTATCAAAAAAGAAGATGCATCTTGTTACCTATCAAATCTTTTAACTCTCATCAACTGTATACTGTCACCCATCTCATAATTGCTCTGGGCAAGCATGCTAAACTTCAGAGTTTCTATGAGATGAACACCAGAAAAGAAGATGCATCTTGTTTGTATGAGTAGCAAGTGCCCCCCGAACAGCGCAAAATGGTCGCCTATTACACGGCTCACTAACTCTCGCACGGGGTGGGGGTACTTATTATTCGCTGATGCAGGTGCCTATCAAATCTTTTAAGCTCTCGTCCAATCAGATAGTCTCATACCTATACAATCTGAGAATCTCCTCTTATTCGGGTGTGGGATCGGTTCATTCATGTTCCTCCGCTTAGAAGCCTACTAGAAGCCGCTCATTGTCCCCGCCTTCTTCGTCCGTCAAGGCGTCACAGTTCAATAAAAGCAAAATGTTGGGGGCGGGCTAATTTAATGAGAATATAGCAAATAACAAATAAAATTATATATTTTTGTATTTGTGGGAGGGGTTATTCTTTCAAATATATTCGAATATATTACATATGAATAAATTCGAATACTCATATTAAAAATTCTAACATATCTTTTGCATCAAAACCCCATACTTTCATGTGTCAATCCAAATTTGTCAATAAACTGGTAAAGTTCGGTTTCAGCCCTTTTTTTATTATCAAAACACCATATTTCAAGCAAAATTTCAGTTTTTTTAACCAAAGAATCATATAATAAAACCAAAGCATAAACAAAACATATAAATAATGATCAAATTAAATGTTACTTTAAAAATATTACAAAAATTAAATATTTCGAAGATTAAAATCTCTTAAAATTATAAGTATATTATTCTTTTTTTTTAAACGAAAAATATTTTATTCTTTTAAGTTTAAATACTTCATAAGACATTATAAAAACTAAAAAAAAAATCTTGGAACTTTGAAATGTGATTGAATTGTTAAACTAGCTATGATCAATACTATAATTTACTGGAAATGCAATTTTATTATAATAGTCATAGGAAACTAAATATTTTTTATACATCAACAATTATATTATTTCTATTTGCATATGCAATGTTGTAATGTTTAAAATATATAATGTAAAAGGGAGTAGGTGCAAGAGTACCCAATATGAGGGAGAGTCCAAACCCACAGTGATGTTTTATCCTAAAACCAATTAGTGATAGGGGGAGTAGCTCACATGACTTATAAACAAGGTTTTATTCCTCTAGTTAATTAATGTGGGACAAATTACAAGTGACATATTTCGGAATATATCATAACTATTATTCACTTCACCTGTCGAACACTATGTCCTTTAGTGGTGGAATCGGGACCATCCGGCAAACAAAGACCATCAACAACTTGCTCGATCTAGGTTTGACCAGGACTTGCTAGTAATGATGTATTCCCTTAATTCGGATGTATAAGAACCGGGTTGGTACAATGAATGTCATATCAAATTTTTATTAACAATTTTCGTAGATATGTATATTTCTTTCATCGCTCGAAATTAATTTTGTTGTCCTACTAGATTGTTCCTATATACAAATGAATTTAATCCAACAAAAATCAACTTAAACAAATTGTTCGTGATTAACTCGTAGTTATCGGCTAAAGGGTGGATGAAAATTAGCGTTAGGTTTTCAAATAGGAGGCACTTTTAACACCCCAAAATTGATCAATACACCATCCCCTTCTTAATACATTCCATCTATTTTCAAAAATAATCTATACACTTAATACACTAATTTACCCTTCCGCAATTTAGCCTTCCCACATTAAAAACTTAATAATATTATAAATATATTTATATAATAATTAAAAAGCTAAACATTGCATGATTGCCATTTCATTGCAAATTTTACATAATACTTGGAACTTGTAAATTCTTGTAACAACTGTTTGGATGAATCAACGGCCAAGAGCAGCCTCCCAAAAGCGGATGAGATATTCTATTCCAAAACCGTGTTTCATCTCATATTCAACCGTGTGGATTATTGACACGTGTATTATACTTACCATGCTAATTTTCAAGCATAAATCAAGCGAGAAATTGTAGGATTCTAGAATGGTAAGTGTAATACACGTGTTAATCATCCACACGGTTGAATAGGAGATGAAACACGATTTTGGAATAGAAGATCCCATCCGTCCCCAAAAGACGTAATATTTAGGCCATTAATTAATATTATTAAATCCCTCAAAATCGGGGAATGTAAGTTATATATGGGTTTACCCATCATTTCTTGATTTGCCTTTGGGGAATTTTTTTTTTTACACGAGTCCAAATAAATACAGTTATTGGGATCAAATAAGGATATTGAAAGAAACAAAAAAATAAAATTGCCATAATTCAAATGGGAACAATGCTCTATAAAAACGAATTGGGAACACTACACATAAAATGAATGACAGACTATTAATATTTGATTACATGCATATAAAACATTAAATATGGCAGATGAAGGCCTAAAACTAATAATACAACGATGCATATATCTAATCAATTAACTAGTCTTGGTTGGCATCTCGAACGGCAAATTGGACAAGAATGACTAGTTGTCACCATTTGGTGATGCAATCATTGAAAAATATGTGAACACGGAGTGCTTAATAATAATGCTTCACCACAACTACTCAAATCTTCCAAGCATATGCAACAACTCTCATCATCACCTGAAGAATCCAATATTCTCTTTCTCTTCAATGATTTAACCGCCGGTCGAACCATACAATAAGAATAAGATTCGCTACTACTTTCATCAATATTATTTATCCCGTCAAAACATGGTCGTGTTGTTCCGATACACTGAAGTGAAGATCCAGTACGTTGCGACGTGTGGGCAGCAGCTTGAATTTAACAATTTCCCGAGCTTTTACCAATGCAAACTCGATCATATTTTGACGCTCTTCATCATCCGCCAAAGGCACTAATTGTCCAACTACTTCCCAATGGGTCGGTATGTTTGGTTGTGGCGCACGAATTGCTGGTAACTACTTTCAGGGACGACCTTCTCCATTACGGGTCAATTCAACTCTTGTACCAACACCCTCGTCTTTGTAGAATCTTGTTCGTGTATGATTACCCATTCGGACAATTTGGATTTGTAGAAAAACTTGAAGTTGATATCAGTATGAGGCAATATAGTAGGGCACATGTCGAAATTGGTCAATTCTGCTTTCACTAACTCGAAGGAGTAGCTTCGTTCGCATTCGTAGTAATCACCCATAATATTGTTCAAGATTATTATAGTTCAAGAAATTAAAAATTATATATGCAACGGAAAGAAAGACATGAATTTTAATATTTAGGAGTGATGATGATATGAGAGAAAGATAGGAGACGTCTGATATAATATACATATATACATACGCTAATGGGAAGTCTGAATATGCAAACAATATAAATTCTATGAGGATTAAGAAGTTTAGAAGAATTAGAATTGTGAATTACGTACAATGCTGGAATATGTTTCCATAATTGAATTATGATGTAGGAAGCTCACTACTCATTAGGAAATTAAATTAATGAATTAACGTATCCTAATTAGAATAGAACACAAGAAAGAATGACAAGGAAGGATATGTAAATTCTACAAGTGTTAGGACTTCAAGAGAAGGGGCTAAATAAACCCTGAACGCAAATTTTCACACAGAAGAACTGTTTGCGGCAAAACCAAGCTAGCTTCAAAATGGATTTGTTTTTTCTCTTTCTCAACTCCCTAAATTCGATTAAGAGACGATTACAAAACACCCCTATTAGGTATGGGCTAATTATAAAAAAACAAAGAGATTTTTGAAAATGACTGGAAACCCCTTGAGGCTGGATTGTATATTAAATTTAAGGAGGTAATTGTAATATTTTGACAAACTTAAGGGGAGCTTCTGAAAATTGTTTTGCATACGAAGGAGAAAAATGTAAGACAGTCAAACATAAAGGTTTTCTTTTTGTTAATTTCCAAAATTATCTGGGCTTTTTGTAATTATCCCAAACTTACCTCGGGTGTTTTTGTAATTATCTCTTCCATTAAATATGTCCTACATTTTTTACACAATTTTGATCCTGTGTTCACAGGCAATTGAGAATTAGAACTCAATCAACTTCTAGACAATCGAATAGCCTCAACCTCTTTTAGTATAATATCAAAAGTGTGCGGACGCTTAATATGGGGATACCAAAAAGAGGTAACGCATGTAACCTTAGATCGAATTTTGTGCAAGTGATTTGAGGAATATGAAAAAATTAAATGAACTAGTCTCCTTGTCAGACGATCTAACGGATCTAATCTGTTAGATGGGTCTATATACCCGATCCATCGCTCTAGCCCATGACTCAATCCCAAAAAATAAAAATAAAAAACAAAATTGAAAATCACATAATTCTTGTAATTGGAGCCCTAGTCTCGTTGCTCCTTCAACCACCACCACCGCACGGCGCCAAAAACCACCACTACACAATGCCAAAAACCACCACCGCACGGCGCACCCACCTGTGCGCACCTACACTACGTGATATTTTTCAATTTTACGACCAGTCACCAATAAAAATATGAACTGTACAAGATTTAATTTGTAGTTGTTTTTTCAGATTTATATATGTATATAAAACTTTGAATGATTTTTTTTTGTGTGTGTGGACAACTACTAGTTTCTTATTAGTGATAATTACAAAAGATATCTCTGAGTTTTGGGTTAATTACAAAAAAAAAATAGAGATTTTTGAAAATTACAAGCAAACCATTAAGGTTTGATTTTACAAGTATCATTAAAAATATCAAGAAGTCTTGCCAATATTCTGTAAATGAGTTCTAGGGACATGACAGACTTAATGTTCCTTTTTATTTAATTCAGAAGCTTAAATCAATAATGCTTTTTGAATATAGAGTTGTAAATATTAGAACTGGAAAAAACCTATTATGAACATTAATTAGGGTACTTATAATAGAGTGATAATCATATTCCTTAAATACATGTGGCACGGGTCGTTATCATATGGGTTATAACCACTCATCCATAGCCGACACACCCTAATTTTAGGGATATCACGTCGGTAATTTCTTTTTTTATTGATGTGACTGATTATATGATATATGTTGTCTGACATTTCTTGGGATATGAGTTTCTTCTCCATTAAATTACGCAATCCATGAGTAGGATTGATTTGTCAAATAGGTTCTTTGGTAAGGTCGGTTAATTCAAAGTCCTTATTTTGATTTATTTTTCGAGGGCGGATAATGAGTTCGGACGATTTGTGTGGATGACGTTGCTTCCAGGTTGGTATGCTTTCATGGCGATTGACATATATCATAATTCATATCCCAGGTAGAGTCGAATAGAGTCCTGTCGACCGTGTCTATATAAATATGACAGGATCATGCCACATGTATATATGAACTATCGTGCTTATATATACATGTTGATCGTGGCAAATGCATATAGGCACAATTGTACTACGTTTTGTATCGAATACTGCATTGTGCGAACAACATAGATTTGAATCGAAAAAATCATGTAAAATTTGAGATTCACGAAAATTTAAGCGGTAGAATTATAAGATACTTTATTCATCTGAATAAACTATTTGTTGTCCATATTTGCAACAATGTAGGTGTTGGAAATTTAAATTTGTTGGAAGAAAATTATAAGCTTTAAAAAATGAGAGATGCATTTAGAATTCCTTTAGCGTAGAGAAGGGTATGTATTTAGAGGAAAAAGAAGTGTGAATTGCGCCAACCATAAGAATTAATGATTTTGATATGATTTTGACATGGATTTGGGTGGAGAAGAAGAAGAAAATAAGGAAGGAAGAAGAAGATAAAATGAATAAAACTTAATTAATTTTATTGTGTCATTGCAATAAAATAAATTAGTAAGTATATTAAAAAACCTTTTAGAATACGAATTAGGAGCTTATTATATCGGTTTATCAAGATTGATCTTATTTATAAATTCTAGTTGAAAATATAAATTATTTAAAAGTAAGTGTAAGAAGTAGACATTTTTCTAATGATGAATGGTTGTTTTTAAATTTGATGTGTAGTAAACAATTGGGATAATTTCAGACTTAGTATCCCAATTTTACATACTTTCTTGTTTTTAGTATTCCTTGTTCTTAATTCATCAAATATGGTATTCGATGTTATATTTTTCAATCAGTGTTACAACATGCCGTTAAATGACCGTAAAAATGACATGGTGACTGTTACAACAAGTTAATATGGGAAAAAATGAGTGAAATTAATAAATCAACTTTAAATGTCTTATACCATTATTAAGAATAATATAAATCATATTTTTAATTCATAATTAATATTTTAGTTATAATTTTTTTATTTCCAATTGATTTATTTTAATAATATTTTATCTTTATCAATAACTCAAACCTACATATTATTGTAATTCTTAACAAATTACATTTATGTTTACTGTATAACTTTAATCAATGTGATTATATTTTATAAAATAAATTTTGATTAATCGATAAATTAATATCAATTCAAACGTACAAAATTTAATATTTATTCATTTTTAAAATATTGTTAACCAGATAAAAAATCAAAAAATTTACTCGAATGGAGTCACTACAAGAAAAAATGGTCTATCCCAACACAAATTTAATGACGCTACCAAAAAGTGTCATTATAATTAAGTATTTAATAACATTTTTTAAAAAGCGTTGTAAATTATAAAAATTAGTGACACTTACTAGAAAGCGTTAGCATCTTGGTAAATTTAAGGACACTTTTATTGAAGTGTCACTATCTTAATAAAATTTCCAACTTGTTTTATAAGTGTCACGATAATTATGGAATTTACTTACACTTTTATTGTTTGTGTCATTAAAATAGCGACACTTATTAAAAAGCGTCATAAAATTGATGGCACTTTCTATTTTACTTACACATTTTTTTATTTATCGCCAAAATTTTAAAATTTAATTACACTTTTATTGTTTGTGTCATTAGAATGACGACACTTATTAAAAAGCGTCACAAAGTAGAAAATTGGAATATCTATCCCACATCGAAAGATTGAAGTATTGAGAGTGACTTTGAGAGTTAATAAATAGACACTATGTGGTGTATAATTGAATAACAACAAATATATTCAAAATGAGTCAAAAATTAAATATTAAGTTTAAATTTTTAAAAAATTAATAAATAATTGATCTTTAATAAATTCTACAAAAGCGAGAAACATAAAATTCGTCATAATTTTAATGACACTAATTTTCAAAAGCGTCGTGACTTTTAAAGACGCTTAATAGCGTCCCTAAATTTAACAACGTTTTTAGCGTAAGCAAAGCTTCATTTAAAATATATTAAATTTTTATTAATTGTGACAGAAAATAGCGTCGGATATAATGACGCATTTGATAAAAGCGTCGAGAAATGAGATTTACCTACGCATAGATCTTGCGTCACGGATAATTTCGTGACATCAAATTTAACAACGCAACTCATGACGCTTTCAAAAGCGTAGGTAATATACCTTGTGACGCTAATAATCGTCACCAAGTGAAAATTTTAGCGTCACTAAACATAGTTTTCTTTGTAGTGAGTTGACATGGAATAAAAATTTCTCTTTTCCCTTCTTTCTTCTTTTATTTTTCCTCTTTTTCCTTTTTTTTCCATTCCTTCTACTTCTCTTGCTTCATTCAATTTTTGCACAACCCTTCTCGCCACCGCTGCACAGAAACCCATCCCTTGTCGATGCCCCATCTCCTTCTCTTCTCTTCTCTTCTTTCTTCTTCTTCTTCTCCCTTCTTAACCTACTCCTCCAATTCTTCTTCTTCTAAAAACTTCACTCGATTTCACCCACCCCCGCCGCCTCGCCGCCAGCCGTCTTTAAATAAGTTTGAGCTAAAAGCAAGATGTTGAAGTAAGTATCGCGACTTATTCACTCCAAGACGCGTCGTCCGTGAACAAGTCTCGAGGGGGCATTTGTAGACAAACTAAATTTGCACCAATCAAAAGGTGACACATATGTAATTTTATATTAAATATCAATTTTATAATTTCTATTTATATTTGGGAATTTAATTTAATTTAATTCCTAGTTTAAATAGTTAATTTATTGATATTTTTAATATATATTTATTGGCCAATTAAAGATTGCCAAATGTCAAATTCTTATAAATCAAGTATCACAATTTGCGATTAAAGAAATAATACTAAATCTTTAAGGACCAATCAAATTAGAGTCCTCACCATATCAGTTATCCAAAGACCCCTTTCCTACAAGTATAAATCGGGGTCATTCTCAAGGAATTAAAACACAATTCAAAGAGAAAAAATCCAAACAAGAAGGCGGTGGAGGAAATTCTCTCAAGGCAAGAGGAATATATTCAATGAGATCCACGGTGTCCAAGACGAAATTCAAGGTGTTCATCGCGGAGTCCACTCAAATACGGCGTTTTGATTCGAGATCAAACTTTCAAGCACTTGAGTTAACGTTATTGAAATCAAAACCATCTTGGAGGAAGATCAAAAGGTCAATTTCACCAAAAGTTCATATATTCAACTCAAATATCATTATATATATTACGTTTGATTCGAGATCAAGCACAAGCCCTCGAATTAACGTTATTGAAGTTCAAGTTCAAGTTTGGAGAAAATCAAATCAAGAGTTCAACTCCAAATTCTCAAATCCTTGATATTTTATTCTTGAAGAAAAGAATTAGAGGATTTAGATTAGAGATTGTAACCCTTTTGATAGTTTGATTCATATATATTTAATTTGTACGCTTTTTTTGTTTGTTTATTCGCGACAATAAAAATTTGTGTTTCACCACAAACTACATATTATCAAAATCGAGGTGTATTCCATGTCACCCACTTGGGTAGCTACCCGGTTGATTCATCATTCTTGGATGAACACACACACACACACATATACATCCATATGAGTGTATGCTCGTGATTAACACACTTTGGTAGCTACCCAAATTGGGTGGCATGAAATTTACCCAAAATCAGGTAATGAGATGCTACCCATGGGTAATGCCCAATCCTTGTGATTTTGCCAAATGTCCCACTATGACATATGCATGTATTTTTTTCAAACAAAGAAAATCAAAATGGGACACATATCACAATCTTAGGGAGTTGGTGATAAGGGTTTTTATGCATGTTTTATGTGTATATTTGAGTAAAAATTGAGTTATTTTGTTGTTAGTTTCATTAGTTTTTGATTGTATATTGTTCATACTACTTTGTGAGGTACTTTTATTGGTGTAGATTGACCATTCAGGGCTAATTTTGGTGAATTTCGACCATGGATTCATATCAAAACATACCGTGGAGTTTAAGGATGCAAAACGCTCGAAATTCCAAGCCAAACGCGTAATTTTGGGGCCTTTTGGTCCAACACGGGCGGGGTGTCGGGCAACACGGCCGTGTTCCGCCGGGAGCCAAAAACTCAAAACATTCACACAAAATAGCCCCCGAACATGGCCTGGCCGTGTTGGGCGACACACCCATGTCGACCAACATGGCGGGGGTGTGTTCTGCGACATGGCCATGTCGGGACATCCTTTTGCAATTTTTTATCACGGAAATTGTTGAAAAATCACCAACCAAACCTTTTTGATCACTTTTGAATACCTTTAACACCCTATCTTGTTGCACCATGTCCCCATGTTCTCTCAATTGTCATGTGGACACAATGATTCAACCAACTCAACCAATGGAAGTAGAGTATTTTCATGTGAATATAATGATTCAACCAACTCAACCATGAATGTGCACACAATGATTCAACCAACAACCATAGAAGTGGAGCATTTGTTAGCATTATTGATGTGTTCTTTCACAAAGATGGTGCCTATAAAAGCCAAGAGTTTGAGTTAGGAAAGGCATTCATGTAGTATTCATTCATTGATATACATAGAAATCAGATTTTAGAGATGAAAGTTCTTATTTTGGAGAGGAGAAACACATATTGTGGTGAGGAAGAGAGTTAGAAGGCTTGGATCACCATGGAGAGCGCTAAGGCACAAGGATTAAGGATCGCTCGGAGAAGAAGATGAACTCCACCACTTCATCATCATACTTCCAACAAGTCTTATGTTGGTTTTGGATAACTTCAAGTATTCATGTTGATTTCGAAAGAAACTTCTTGTTTAATTGTTGTTTTCATTCTCAAATCCATCATGAGTTAAATCGCTAGTGTTTGAATGTGATGAACCCTAGAACTTATTTGTGATTATTGGTTTGAATGTTTTAATATATTTTCTTATGCTTTTATGCGAGTCGCTTATGTTATGCTTGTTTATTCGAATTGGTATATGCGCAATATTGATTTGAAGTTTATTTTTCACCGGGAAATCGAGAGATTCATGGTGAAATAGAACCAACATAAGTGAAAGGAGTTGCATGCAATCCTAGATATAGGACGACATAAATCTTCCGAATTAGGGTCAAACCTAATATGGGAATTCACAAATCGTTAATGCAATCTTGGGGGTTTTAACTAGAAAGAGATTTGATTAATCAACTTGAGATTAGGAGTTTTTCGCCTTGAGAAAGGGTTTAACTTAATTTAGGAATGTCTACGGTCTATGAATCATGAAAATATGTTAAGGGATGGTTAAAACTTAAGGGTTATGGTTGTATTCATTTTGGTAAAAATCACAAAGACGTTCTAGAGGGATTCATATTCAAGCACATTTATATTCATCATCTTCCAATCCGAGTGTATCTAATATCCTTCGTGTTCTTAGTTGCCTCTTCCACTTTTATTTGCTTTCGTTTATTTTTATTTTGCAACAAACTATTTGGCGAATTTGTAGGCTAGATAATAAAAAGACGGTAATTACTAGTAATCATAGTCCTCGTGGGAATGACACTCGATACTCGCTTAGCTTTGCTATAAACGATAGGTGCACTTGCCTAGGCCATTTTTAGGAGTAGCTTCCGAGCCATCAAGTTTTTGGCGCCGTTGCCGGGGATTGTGATATTAGGAACACCTTATTTTTATTAATCTAGTCATTTTTTTTTATTTTTTTTAATTGTTTTTCTTGTTTGGGCAGAATGTGAAACTCGTCGCGGAACAGGGAACTTTACTTGGTAATATTGTGACCAAATCCGCACGACAAATCTCCACAATAAGGTGATGTAGTCCAGCTATAAGACTATAAAGAAAGCGTTGACCGGGAGGCAACCCGATAGTTCATTGTTTTCTATTTTTTTATTGAATCATAGGTTGTTAAAAAGTCATGAGTCAATAATTGGATATTTTGGTGGGCGTTGGTATCATCTCTATCTTACTTGAGCAAATTTGAGCTTTTACGGTATTCGAGTTTTTGTTGCAAATTCTTATTAGGTATGCATATGCCCGTGAAGACCCTAGATTGAACAACCCAATGATCTCTCCAAATCAATTTCACTCTCGCAGTAAGGTCGTTTCTTTCCTTTTTTTCTTTTCTTTTTAGTTTATTGTTTTTGTGTGTTTTTGTTTGTATGTTCATCTCTTTTTTTTTCACATTGTGGACAATGTGAATCTTAAAGTTGGAGGTGGATGTGATTGCATGCTTGTTAGAATTTTTCTTTGGAATGCTTGTATGCTTGTTTGTGTGAGATGTGATTTTTTTTAACAAATTGAATGTTTGCTAGTCAATAAGTTGGCCCAATTATACCTATATTAACTTGTTAATTTGTGTTTTCAATGTGAAGCAATTGATTGTTTAGGATAGATTGACGTAGATGCAGGCTAAGTTTTGATGAGATCTCCAACACCATAAATGCTTGATGTGTTAAGGCATATACGACGATACCTAGCGCTATGAACGTCCGAGAACTCATGATTTAGTAGTGGTTAACTAGTTGTTAAACCAAGCTTGTGAATACAAAAAAAAGAGAGAAAAAAAATGAAAAAAAAATGAAGAAAAAAAAAACGGACGAATCGAGGTTATACTCCTCTATTTGTTGTTGCTTAGTAACTAGGAGCATTCATGAGCCCCATGTTTGTCTTTTACGTAAAACGGCGACACGAATATGAGTATGGGAAACCACCCTAGAGTGTTTGAACAGAAATTCAAAATATAAACCTAGTGGAAGCATGCCTCCGGAGGTCCCCCCCAAAAAAAAAAAAAGAAAAAAAAAGAGGAGAATGACTACTCCTTGACTTCTCGATCCAATAAAGTTCAAGAAGCTTGGTTATATGACTAGTAGGCTAACTACAATGATCTATTAAATTCTTGTATTTTCATGGCGTTCTATCAATTGAAGTTGTTCATAACTATCAATATTTGTGGAGTGATGATTTCAAGTCCGAATAATGTCTGTGATATTACGGTCTTTCTTGATCGATCGCTTTGGAAAACTATGTTTTTATCTTGAATGGTTAATTCGGGCAATGTTCGCTTTATATTTTTAGCTTCACCGCAAGTGTACGGTTATGCGTTATCGAATAGGGTAGCAAGGTCGTATCCACGGAGACTAATAAATTAATATGCTAAGTATTGATCCAAGATAGTCTTATTTTTATTTAGACGATCGAAATTGGATGATTGTTGTATTGAGATTAAGACAATTTAAATCACTAAAACACAAGATTAAGATAACACAAATGAAAGAAGTATCAAGATAATGAAATGGATTTCCGAGTTAAGGTTTCGATTAATAATCCTCTTATTGTCCAGTTTAATCAAGCCACGTTATTATCAATATTCCTATAAGACGATCACAAAACTATTTTATCCTCCCTCTCGAGATGCATATAAAACGTAGATCGAAATACTTATGCTAGCATCTCTACTCAACATGAAGCATTCAACTCCCAAAAGCACTAAAGATCAATTGTCCTCACAAATATTTACAAACCTCTCGATTCATGCAAATATTTGTGTCGAGTATTCAAGATCTAATATTGAAACTCATCTCTCGAATTATGAATCAATATATCAAACAAGTTAAATCATTGATCAAGTGATAAAACAAGAATAAGCTCAAAATACTCAAATAGGCTTCAAGATAATAACTTCAACTAAGATTAAAACATCCAACAAGAGTTCATTAATCTACTTCCAAAACCCGGAAATCACAAGATGTTTAGCTACACATGATTAAACAACTTATAAACAAAGTGTTCAAAGTCATTACAAATGAAAATGAAAGATTGAAACTAAAAGAGAAGCAAGAAAAAACTTAGGAACGCCGACAATCTCCCGATATATCTCTCCTCGTTCTTCAAGCTCCGATGCAACCCGATTGTCTCCTTGATGTCTCCTTCCAAGAGTTGACTCTTGTCTTGTGTTGTAGATCCCAAAATGCCGAAATCCCCTTTGTGTGCGCCCAAAAGCCTTTTTATACCCACCATCAAGTTTAGGGCTTAATGTCAGACATGGGATTCAGTAATACAGACGCACGGGTGGTGCGCCCACGCACGGGTTACCCGTGCGCCACCCTTTGGAATAACCCAACTCTCTCGTAGGGCGCACGGGTGGTGCGTCGAACCGAGCACGGCCTACCCGTGCGCCACTCCGGTGAAATAATCCGATCCTCCTCGGGCCGCACGGGTGGTGCGCCCATGCATGGGCTACCCATGCACCATGTCAGCCTCAATAATCCTTATACGAGTGCACGGGTGGTGTCTTGAGGCACGCCCAACCCGTGTGCCCCGTCTTTTCCGTAAACGCTCAACTTTTGCTCTTTTAGGCTTCACTTTTCGTATATCCACTCAATTCTCCGTGTTTCCACTTTGCTTTCCTCGTATTTGTATTCAATTAGCTTCAAATATCATGAAATTTCTCGCAAAATACGCAAAGTGTAATATCTTCCACAAAGAGTGAATATGTAACATTTAACGCGAGTATATGCATGTTTACTCATCATTATAGCTCGAAATACGCCAAAATACATGCAAAACTCAAGCCTATCAAAATCCCCAAACTTAAACTGTTGATCGTCCCGATCAACAATATTTAGAACATGATAAAGCACAACATGGATATAAAGATAACAACGCACACATAGAATCCACAAGAAAATCCATATTGTTCGTCATGAATGTTGAGTACAACTCAATCAAGCCTCAAATATCTAATCAAACAACACGCCTCAAATAAAACAAAGTGAAATGCTCAATTCCAACTCTCGAAGTTAAGTGTATACTCTCATCTCACGAGGATATAGGACGTGTTTACGCTCAAATCAATACGATGTCGCAAAATTGCCATAGGCTTGCAATTCATCTCATATCTCCGCCACTAAAGTGTATGCATTTGTGAATCGAAAGGACTTTCTCATTTGGTTGTAATGAATGCTCTTTGGTTTTGGTAGGAAATTTTGGATAAAGTGACTCAAACTCGAGTATATAGACCGATGAGCATATCAATCATTTTCATTACAATCCCATATGCTCTCCAATCATCCCTCATTTTTATCAACTTCATTTATCTCTATTACCTTTCTTTCTTTTGAGAATCACCTCCATTCACAATCCTTCGCCCCCCAAGTTTATCAACTTCATTTTTTTTTTTCATTTGTGCATTTTCAACACTTCTTTTTTTTCAACTCCTTTCCTTTCTTTTTTTTTTTTTTCATTTAACCAAGTATGCCCAAGTATCTTATTTTTCAATTTCCACTCATTCAACCTCGTTCATTCCCCTTTTACTCAACGTTATACACTCGAGTTTAAAGTGATGGATATATATTAAGATCAAGGGTTAAATTTTGTGGTTATCAAAGAAATAGGCTATAGGCTCAACTTGGCTAACTAGGAGTTTTCAACATTTTTAGGTAGGCAAAAGGCTTGAAAGGCTAGCAAAGATGGCCTTTAATCACATTCACAATTCACATACACATGTGGCCTTGACAGAGATACCCAAGCAAGTTCTAGAATTCTGACAACACGAATGATACCCTCAATCACAACAAGACTGCACAAGATATAAGCAATAAAGGCTCAAAGCTCACAGCTTGTCAAAATGTAATTCAAAGCATCACACCAAGTTTTTCTTATTAACATGCTCAAAGTTATCTATTCAAGGCTCAATCAATTCATAACCAACATCCAATCCCAACAATATGAATTCTCAATCAACACACAAACAACAAGTTGCAACATGCTTGGTCAACACACTCTCTAACCACTACGAAAGCAATAGACGTGCTAAAGCTATAAACGTGCTCTAATGCAAATGCAACCTAGAATGCTCTAATGCAACTATATGAAAACACAAAATGCATGAATTTTTTTCTTTTTCGTATCCATACTTTTCATGTATTAAAATGCTATCTCTCCCCCATACTTGAATGAAATTATAGTGTCCTAAGGGGAAAAATAGAATTTCAATAACGAAAAGTGGGGATATACCAATCATCACTGCGGGCGGCGGTGGGAAGTGGCCTTGAGAAATATGCCACATTTGTAGTGTTGGAGCACTTGCCACGTCTCCTCGGAACGCCGATCAAATCGCTCGCGAAATGCGAAAAATCAGCCCTATGTTGCCTCAAATCCTCTCCTTGCTGCCTCAACTCGTCTTCTTGCCGCCTCAAGTTCTCCCCAAACGCATAAAACATGTCTTGAAAATCGTGCCGTGTTGGGGTCCTCCTCTATGAGAAGGACCGGGACGATCCCAGCTTTGAGAATGTCGGGGTGATCGCCTCTGTGTGAGGACTCGGGTATATCATACCCAATTTGGGGGTGATGAGGTTCCATCCCCATTTCGCGTCTATGTATCTCATCCTCCTCCGCCACCATATCTTCTTCATCCAAGAAACCTTCAACTCTACGCTTCTTTATTGCCTCTATAGCTTCTGGTAATTCGGTTATGTGCGTCGAGTTCATTAGGAAGTTGGTGGTGTCCGTCAATGTATCGACGTTGGTGTATGGCGGGTTAGGCAACGGAAATGCAAAGACCTTTCTTTTGTAGAAGTACCAATGTGTTGTCTTCGTTTGCTATGAACTTCATGTGGTTCAACGATGCCAAGTTAACCCGAGTGCTTTGCCGGGATAGGCTCTAAGCCTCGAAATCGACATTGAAATGCCGGGCAATAGGGGTAATGAGGCCCCTATAGAAATCGTACCCCCTTCCCGCCTAGCTAATCTGTTCGATTTGCTCGGCAAAATTGATGGTGGTGTTGTAGGGGGTGTTTGTGACCATACACCAGAGGAGGTAGAGCTCCTTAGTCGTCATCCCTCCAATATTTTCTCGGGCGAACACGGAGGATGCAGTCACGCGTTGTATATACCGGAAAACTGGATTCCGGATCCATGAGGCTTTGGCGGTCCGCGCGGCATACAACATCGGCCCCATTTGTGGTGTTTCCACAAGCATTCTCCAGAAGTCGTATTGATCATAATGGGGCATCGGGCGGGTACGAGCGGTTGTTGGGACCTCGAAAATGGTGTTCAATTGGGTCATAGACAATTGTCTACGAACGTTCCCCAACTGAAATTTTATCATATACGGTTCAAAAGTCCCGCCTTGTTTGAGTACTTCCACGGTACTCAAAAACTCCAATGTGTATCTTTTAAATGTCGGCCACCTTCGGCTCATGAAGTTCGTCCATCCAACCTTTGCGAAAAGACGCCACACGTCCTCATGTATCCCTAAAGTTTGGGTACAATCATCGTCGGCATAGCGGGATGGAGCTATTTGGCGACCGATCAAGCGATTCCATCGCTCAAGATCATCGGCATTTGTCAAGTTGACCCCATATGCCGCTGGACTGTTTTGATCGACCTCCGGCGGTGCCACGTTGCGTTGCGCCGCCCACGTGCACGTCTTCTTCCACCCTGGGGTTTCTTCGCTCGGCCATAAGGAATTTGTACCTGAAATACATTCTATTAGCATCCCAATATCATCAATGGCAACACAAAATAGGGGATTAAAGCTAACATATTAGGTGATGCAAATTCACTTGCCTTCTTTACTATGATCGATCAACTACCCCAAACAAGCAAAAATTATGGCCATTCTAGACAAGTATTAGCTTAAACAATCATTGGCCATGCCTTGTTCATCAACAATTCATCCTAAATCTCCTCAATTACACAAGCCCACAAGGTGTTTTGATAATTTGCTTCAAAGAATAATTCACACAATTCATAGCAAAATATCAAAATAAGCACCTATCATGATCCTTATTACGTAAATGACAAGAAATTCGCAAGGAAAACGAAGCTCTTACCGGAATTTTCGAATTTCGAATCAAAGTGAAGAACTTGAACCCTAGGTGCTTTTTCTCACAATTCTTCAAGCAAATGTGAATTCGATGTAAAGTGAAGTTCAATTGTGATGGGGAAGGGATTATGTGGACGAATTTGAGTAGAATTTACAAACAAGAAATTTCAAGGCAATGAAATTGGGGGTAGTGGGTGCGCGATTTGGGGAGTTTTGAGAAGAAGACAGCTTTAAAAACCGTCATATTTAAGCCTCTTTCATGCGGTGCACGGGTGGTGCGTCGAACCACGGCCTACCCGTGCGCCACCCCGGTGAATTTGCCCAACTCTCTGCAGGGCGCACGGGTGGTGTGCCGACGCACGGGCTACCCGTGCGACTGTTTGTCTGACAAGATTGATTTTTTTTTTTAATAAAAACGAACAAAAAAAATGAAACGAAAACACACAAATCACACTCATTAATAAAACACGCATGTCAAATCACTCCAATCATACAAAATTGAAACTAAACACACACAAAAATGAAAGTCACATGAAAAACCGTTGGGTTGCCTCCCAACAAGCGCTATATTTAACGTCTTTAGTTTGACGCCTTTTAATTCCGATTATGATCTTTGCGAAATGAGGCTTGTCACCTCATCGTGCGCTTTTCCATGCCAATCCCGCTCACTTGGATTTACACCTCCCTTGATCATTGCTAAAGGAGGTTTTTCATGTGTGTCAACTATCCATGCGTTCTCCTCTTCATCGTGCGAATGGTACATGCACGCTCTTGGTTCAACATCGGCTTTTTGTGCCTTTCCTTCTTCTTCATTGATAATCCTGCATATTATCTTTAGAATGCACACAATTATTCAAGCTATTAGCTTGAATACGAGAATTAGCAATTGTTGTTGTTTTACAACCATTAAAACTATCATGTCTTTTCACATTCCGAAAAATGGAAAATGAAATACGCTCATCATCAACTTGTAATGTAAGCTCCCCTTTCTTCACATAAATTAGTGCTTCCGCGGTTGCCAAAAATGGACGCCCAAGTATAAGAGGGGTGTCACAATCCTCATTCATATCTAGCACTAGAAAATCCACGGGGAATATGAATTTATCGACTTTTATGAGCACATCTTCTAGTATCCCCGTTGGATGTACGAGTGATCTATCCGCGAGTTGTAGGGTGACAGTGGATGGTCTCACTTCTACGAGTCCAAGCATCCTAAGAACGGGCAAAATGCGGCATCAAATTGATACTAGATCCTAGATCACAAAGTACATTATCAAAGAAAATATCGCCTATTGTGCAAGGAATAGTGAAACTCCCCGATCTTTCGGCTTTTGCGGTATTTTCCTTTGTATGAGTGCGCTACATTCTTCTGTCAAGTTGACCATCCCATTCTCCGCCCATTTGTTCTTGTTGGACATCGCTTCCCCTAAAAACTTCGCATAATTTGGCATATGTTTCATTGCTTCTGCAAAAGGAACGTTAATGTGCAATTTTTTAAACATGCCCACAAATTTAGCAAATTGATTGTTGATTAGTCTTGTGAAACAACCGGGGAAAGGGAAGAGGAATATTATATTTCAACAAATTAGAGTTAGGATATGATTCACGTTTCTTGGCTCTTTTTTGTTTATTTATTTGTTGCTCGGTTCCTCCTTTAACTTTCATATTGCCTTGAGCGTTGTTTCTGTCATTTCCCTGAATTTGAATGGTAGGTTCGAACACACACGACACTGGTCGTGCATTGATACATGAGTCGTGCGTGATTCTCGGCGTCACATCAATATCGGCATTTTCGGACTCTTCATTCTCTTTTCCACCCCACACATGGATAACATTGCAATGTTCCCTCGGGTTGACCTCCGTGTTGCTTGGAAATTGACCCTTTTGATGTTGACTCCCCACAATTGCAGCCAATTGACCCATTTGAGTTTCCAGATTCTTTATTGAGCTTGTCACTTGTTGTTCTAACTTATCCATCCTAAGGTCTTGCTTAGCGATGCGGCTCCTCGTTTCATTCATGAATGCATTAGATTGATTTATGAAGGATGTGAGTGTATCTTCCAACGACGATTTGCCTTCCCCATTACCGCCTCCACTTGAAGCATCAAATCCCTAATGGAGGTTGTAACACATTCTTTGTATTTGCATAGGAAAAATTTTCATGATTTCTCAACCCTGGATGGTAGTGCGTTGGGTTTGAATTATTCTCGAAATTGTTGAAATTCCTATTATTCACATAATTTACCTCTTCCATCGGATATAGAAGAGCTTCACCACCCGTGCTCGTGCACCGCTTCCGCCCCTTCGTAAATACACTCAATTGAGTTGTCAAAGCCGCTACTTGTGCCGTCAATGTTTTAATTGGGTGCGAATCCGAGATTTCGGCTACTCGTTGTACATTGGATCTTTCGGATGGCCACTAATCGCTCAAGTTCATGGCCATTTCCTCAAGAAGATTTAAGGCATCTTGTGGAAACCTTGCCAACAATGCTCCTTCCGCATTGCGGCATCTACAAATGCCCTCGTTTGTCCCATTAAACCATTGTAGAAGAAGCATAATTGTTGATCCTCCGGAAACCCATGTTGTGTACATCTACGTAACAAATCCCGAAACCTTTCCCAAGCCTCATACAAAGGCTCGAGTCGAATCGGTTTGAATTGAGTAATCTCGCTTTTGAGCCGCAAAGTTTTGCTCGGTGGAAAGAATTTAAACAAGAACTTTTGGCTCGGTTCGTCCCATATGCTTACACTTGCCTTGCGTCAAAGTACCCAACCAATTTCTCGCCTTATCCCTTAAAGAGAATGGGAATAGGCGCGATCTTATGGCGTCATCCGAGACTCCATTCATTTTGATCGTATTGCATATTTGGATAAAATGCGCAAGGTGAGAGTTAGGATCTTGATTTGCAAACCCCCAAATCGATTCTCATTGCACCATATTGATTAGTGCCGGTTTGAGCTTGAAGTTGTTGGCATTGATAGGAATATGGGCAATACCACCGTAATTACGATTCGTTTGTGGTCGAAAGTAATCACGAATGGCTTCTTTGTTGAACCGGTATCGGTAACTCGTTCCCACCATTGTTTGCGGTATTGGTAGTTCATTCAAATCCCCCATTATCGGATTGTGTTGTCTTTCAAATTCTCTAGTGGTAGCACCGATTCTCCTCGCGAAAGCCTCAACTTCCTGGTATGAGCGGTATTAAATCCCCGCCTTAGAGCGCGTGTTCATGCACTACCTGGACCAAACTAGAAGAAACAAGTCAAATAATGTGGAATTAAAGTCACACTAAAACAAAATAAATAAAAAAAAATGTCTAAATTAAGGATAATTCTATCTATCGCGATATTAGCACCATAAATTGTATTAGTCCCAAGAACGGCGCAAAAACTTGTTCGCCTATATTTTTAGCTTCACCGCAAGTGTACGATTATGCGTTATCGAATAGGGTAGCAAGGTCGTATCCACGGAGACTAATAAATTAATATGCTAAGTATTGATCCAAGATAGTCTTATTTTTTATTTAGACGATCGAAATTGGATGATTGTTGTATTGAGATTAAGACAATTTAAATCACTAAAACACAAGATTAAGATAACACAAATGAAAGAAGTATCAAGATAATGAAATGGATTTCCGAGTTAAGGTTTCGATTAATAATCCTCTTATTATCGGTTTAATCAAGCCACGTTATTATCAATATTCCTATAAGACGATCACAAAACTATTTTATCCTCCCTCTCGGGATGCATATAAAACGTGATCGAAATACTTATGCTAGCATCTCTACTCAACATGAAGCATTCAACTCCCAAAAGCACTAAAGATCAATTGTCCTCACAAATATTTACAAACCTCTCGATTCATGCAAATATTTGTGTCGAGTATTCAAGATCTAATATTGAAACTCATCTCTCGAATTATGAATCAATATATCAAACAAGTTAAATCATTGATCAAGTGATAAAACAAGAATAAGCTCAAAATACTCAAATAGGCTTCAAGATAATAACTTCAACTAAGATTAAAACATCCAACAAGAGATCATTAATCTACTTCCAAAACCCGGAAATCACAAGATGTTTAGCTACACATGATTAAACAACTTATAAACAAAGTGTTCAAAGTCATTACAAATGAAAATGAAAGATTGAAACTAAAAGAGAAGCAAGAAAAACTTAGGAACGCGACAATCTCCCGATATATCTCCGTTCTTCAAGCTCCGATGCAACCCGATTGTCTCTTTGATGTCTCCTTCCAAGAGTTGACTCTTGTCTTGTATTGTAGATCCCAAAAATGCCGAATCCCCTTTGTGTGCGCCCAAAAAGCCTTTTTATACCCACCATCAAGTTTAGGGCTTAATGTCTTTGCAGTTATGGGATTCAGTAGCAGAGACGACACGGGTGGTGCGCCCACGCACGGGTTACCCGTGCACCACCTCTTTGGAATAACCCAACTCTCTCGTAGGGCGCACGGGTGGTGCGTCGAGCACGGCCTACCCGTGCGCCACTCCGGTGAAATAATCGATCCTCAGTAGGACGCACGGGTGGTGCGCCCATGCATGGGCTACCCGTGCGCCATGTCGCACTCAATAATCCTTATACAGGGGTTCACGGGTGGTGTCTTGAGGCACACCCAACCCGTGTGCCCCCTGTCTTTTTCCGTAAACGCTCAACTTTCGCTCTTTTAGGCTTCACTTTTCGTATATCCACTCAATTCTCCGTGTTTCCACTTTGCTTTCCTCGTATTTGTATTCAATTAGCTTCAAATATCATGAAATTCTGCAAAATACGCAAAGTGTAATATCTTCTCCACAAAGAGTGAATATGTAACATTTAACGCGAGTATATGCATGTTTACTCATCATTATAGCTCGAAATACGCCTCAAAATACATGCAAAACTCAAGCTGTCGTGCAACACGGCCGTGTTTAGCCACGGAACCAAAAACTCAAAAAATTCGCACAAAACATTTGAACACGGCCTGGCCGTGTTGGGCGACACTGACCATGTCGATAGCATGGCCAGGGTGTGTTCATGCGGCATGGCCATGTCGGGGACATCCTTTTGCAATTTTTTATGCGGAAATTGTTGAAAAATCACCAACCAAACCTTTTTGATCACTTTTGAATACCTTTAACACCCTATCTTGCCGCACCATGTCCCCATGTTCTCTCAATTGTCATGTGGACACAATTATTCAACCAACTCAACCAATGGAAGTGGAGTATTTTCATGTGAATATAATGATTCAACCAACTCAACCATGAATGTGCACACAATGATTCAACCAACAACCATAGAAGTGGAGCATTTGTTAGCATTATTGATGTGTTCTTTCACAAAGATGGTGCCTATAAAAGCCAAGAGTTTGAGTTGGTAAGACATTCGTGTAGTATTCATTCATTGATATACATAGAAATCAGATTTTAGAGATGAAAGTTCTTATTTTGGAGAGGAGAAACACATATTGTGGTGAGGAAGAGAGTTAGAAGGCTTGGATCACCATGGAGAGGCGCTAAGGCACAAGGATTAAGGATCGCTCGGAGAAGAAGATGAACTCCACCACTTCATCATCATACTTCCAACAGGGGAGTCTTATGTTGGTTTTGGAAGTTTTAACTTCAAGTATTCATGTTGATTTCGAAAGAAACTTCTTGTTTAATTGTTGTTTTCATTCTCAAATCCATCATGAGTTAAATCGCTAGTGTTTGAATGTGATGAACCCTAGAACTTATTTGTGATTATTGGTTTGAATGTTTTAATATATTTTCTTATGCTTTTATGCGCTAAACATGTTATGCTTGTTTATTCGAATTGGTATATGCGCAATATTGATTTGAAGTTTATTTTTCACCGCGAAATCGAGAGATTCATGGTGAAATAGAACCAACATAAGTGAAAGGAGTTGCATGCAATCCTAGATATAGACGACATAAATCTTCCTGGATTAGGGTCAAACCTAATATGAGAATTCACAAATCGTTAATGCAATCTTGGGGTTTTAAGTAGAAATAGATTTGATTAATCAACTTGACATTAAGAGTTTTTCGCCTTGAGAAAGGGTTTAACTTAATTTAGGAATGCCTACGGTCCATGAAGCATGAAAATATATTAAGGGATGGTTAAAACTTAAGGGTTATGGTTGTATTCATTTTGGTAAAATCACAAAGACGTTCTAGAGGATTCATATTCAAGCACATTTATATTCATCATCTTCCAATCCGAGTGTATCTAATATCCTTCGTGTTCTTAGTTGCCTCTTCCACTTTTATTTGCTTTCGTTTATTTTTATTTTGCAACAAACTATTTGGCGAATTTGTAGGCTAGATAATAAAAAGACGGTAATTACTAGTAATCATAGTCCTCGTGGGAATGACACTCGATACTCGCTTAGCTTTGCTATAAACGATAGGTGCACTTGCCTAGGCCGTTTTTAGGAGTAGCTTCCGAGCCATCAGTTGGACACTACCCATTTGGGTATCATCTACTTACCCAAAAAAATCTCCAAATCAAGATCCACGTCATCACGAATCACGATTAGGTTATTGGCCCAGCTGAACAAGTTTTGATGAAATTTTTCAGGCAAAAGAAAAACTAAGGGTCTGATTGGATGTGAGGGAGATTCACTTTTTCTCTTATTAATCACATCTATACATTTTTTCACAAAAAATAATCATTATTACACATTCTTCCACAAAATTCACTATTCACTCACTCACACATTTCTAACTACCAATTATATCCAATCATTATTTTACTGTTTTTAAATCAAATCAACTTTCATCATTACTTTTTCATCTCACATCCTTCACTTTTCACATTCGCCGAAACAAATGCACGTAAACAAGTCTCGATGGGGCATTTGTAGACATGTAAATTTTGTTGGCCAATTAAAGATTGCCAAATGTCAAATTCTTATAAATATTGAATCTTGAAGGACCAATCAAATTAGAGTCTTCACCATATGAGATATCCAAGAACCCCTCTCCTACAAGTATAAATAGGGGTCATTATCAAGGAATTAAATCACAATTCAAAGAGAAGAAATCCAATCAAGAAGGCGGTGGAGAAAATTCTTTCAAGTCAAGAAGAACAAATTCAAGGAGATCCACGGTGTTCAAGGCGAAATCCAAGTTGTTCATCCCGGAGTTCACTCAAATCACGGCGTTTGATTTGGGAATAAGCTTTCAAGCCCTCGAGTTAACGTTATTAAAGTCAAATCCCTCTTGGAGGAAGATTAAAGAGTCAAATCCACCAAAAAGTTCTCATATCCAAGTCAAATATCGTCAAATATATCACGTTTGATTCGGGATTAAGCTGTCAAGACCTCGGATTAACATTATTCAAAGTCAAGTTCAATTTTGGAGAAGATAAAGCTGAAGAGTTCATCTCCAAATTCTTAATTTCCAGATATTATATTTTTGAAGAAAAGAATCGAGAATTTTTAAAGATTGTAACCTATATTTTCATTTGATTCGAAATAAATTCAATTTCTATGCTATTTCTTGTTTGTTATATCACAGACAATAACAAAAATTTGTGTTACAGAGTCTGTTTAGAATTATTCATAAACAAGCTCGTTAAGGCCGCAATTATTTATAATAAAACAATATTATTTACCTAAAATACTTAATTTAAAAATAAAATTTTATATATAAGTTAAATATAAACATCGAAAAGTTAAACAAATATAATTCTAAATTTATTGTATAATGTAATCTATAGTTCTATATAATATGAAAAAGTTTTCAAGTTACAATATTAAAAATTTATCATTAACATAAGAATTAAAGTTGAATTTGTTCACGAATATGTAATGAATACTGAAGTCATGTCAAAAGTAATTTTGTTTGTTTGTTTGTTTGTTTGTTTGTTTGTTAATTGTTCGCGAAAAGAATTATTCATTGTTCACAACACGCTCACGAACATGTTCGTGAACAAATTCGACACTAAATAATTTCATAAATGAATAAGAACAAACTTTTCTTTTTTCTTTCAAAATATTTTTCACCACTATTTTTTAGCAAAATAAATTTTTTTAAAATAAAAGTATATCCAATCGCGCTCGAAAAAACTAAGTATGCTAAAAATTAAAAGTTACCTTATCAATCTGCCACACCACCAAGCCTACGATCCACGTTCTCTACCATAATCTATTTTCCATCGTGGATGTTCTACTCATCAACGGTTAAAAGATCACTAAATAGTTACGCCACGGATCCCCATCTCAAACCGTCCATTAGCACTAGAAATCTAACGACTCAAGATTGATAACCACGTCTATTTAAAACCCCCATAGTGCCAATTCCTATCACAATTCACAACACCAACCAATTCAAAGCAAATCAGCAGTTTTTCAATTGCAGAAAAATGTCAGGGCGGGGCAAGGGAGGTAAGGGTTTGGGAAAGGGCGGCGCTAAGCGCCACCGCAAAGTGCTCCGCGACAACATTCAAGGCATCACTAAGCCGGCCATCCGCCGTTTGGCTCGTCGAGGTGGCGTTAAGCGAATCAGCGGATTGATCTACGAAGAGACCCGTGGCGTGCTGAAGATTTTCTTGGAAAACGTTATCCGTGATGCCGTCACCTATACCGAGCACGCTCGCCGCAAAACTGTCACTGCCATGGATGTGGTTTATGCTCTCAAGAGGCAGGGCCGTACTCTCTACGGCTTCGGTGGTTGAGGTCTCCCGTAGTGTTAGGGTTTTGTGTACATTTGATGTAGTTTTCTGTTTTTCCTTCATGGTTTGCGGTTTAATGGAATGTATCAAGATTACTGTTCCTTAATGGAATGCTATTTGTTTTGGCAACATCGACTTTATAATTGTTCTTTTTATTTGATTATATTGGGCTTTTTCTATGCCAACTTTTGAGTCTGACTGTTAGCAATGTTAAATTTGTAGATTTTCTCCATTTGTTGTTTTTATTGATTTCTTCTGACACAGGGCATATATCATCCCGTATTGTAAGATATGCTGCACCAAGCAGCTTTAGTTTACATATTTTGTTTAGGTATTTTTTGGCTTTTTCTTTACTTGGTGATTAGCTACTGAATACTACTAAGCCCTCCAAATCCTTTTGAAATTCAAATGCAGAGCCTCCAATTTGAACACAACCCTATGCTGTTGTTGATGTTATTTTTCACTTCTGTAATGAATTGTTAAAAAACAAAAACAAGAAATCTGAGGTCAATGGAAATTGATTTGTCCTGCCTTAGAACATTGGTTGGAGGCAGTTGTTTGGTTATATTTGGATGTGCTGTTTGGATTTAGCGACTTACAAAAGTTGATGTTTGCATTAGGGAGCCTGTGCTCTGCAGCATTGTATGAGCTATGAAGTTTGCGGCTTTTGGACCTGCTCTTGGGATTCAATATTCTTGGTATGCTTTGTGTTTGTGTTTTTCTGCATGAGCTCTTCTTTTTGCTTCGCAGAGTCCATATGTTGTATTTTGGTGATTGATTTCTGAACCATCATCCAATTTATACAACACTACGGAATCATGTATCCTAACTCTGACCTGTTCATCATTAACATTTGTTGGTAAGAACTTTTCATTCATGTGGAGTAATGAACTGATAGTACTTTGAGGATCAAGATATAGGGAGATATAGATAATAAATATTCATTTCTATAATGGACAATGAGAAAAACGATAAAAAGCATATGGTCTTGGGATCAGAACAGCAAGGAAAAATCTAATTAGGGAAAACTTGTATTCGGGAAACATGAAGGTTCTAACAGACACAAAAATTGCAAGAATCCGAATACTTGTTTCTCTCTTGCATCTCATCCTAAGACTTAATGCTTGATTGGATTCATGTGAATAACCTTGAGGCTTTTGTACATTATGTTATAAGCAATTATTGTTTGCTTTTGTCTCTTGAATAAAATCAATAAGAATTCAATTTTGAGTGGAGAACTATAAACATCAAAATTTCAAGACTGTAACCATTGCCAAATAAAGCTATACCCAGTGGTAGAGCTCATAGACCATATATGTTTGACATGATGTTTATCATTTACATGTCAATTTAGGCAAACTTTCCAGGCATAAGAAATTTACAGACATCATATTGTGGACTGTGTCCTGACTTCTATTATTTCCTGCAACCAAGAGTGGAACGCTGAGCCCATTAATTGTGTAGAATTCTTCTGAACTCCTTCCAGTTCCAATCATACACCATATATCAATCGTTATTGATTTCTAACCCAAACAAGACTTGATTATACAATATGTGCAACTGAGGCTATCTTCAGATAACCTAGTCTGCTGTTTATAACTATTCTGAAATCCTTCCAGTTCCAACCGTACAACAAATTGACCAACACATTGTTGATCAACAACCCATACTAGACTCGATTTATTATACATTACCTACAACTGCAGGCTACCTTCAGATAACCTAGTCTGCTGTTTAGACTTCTTAGGCTCCCAATGTATATAACACCAGATACAATGGATAATATGAGAGACGGCGGAAGACATGGTAGTTCAATGAGCCTAAGAAACACAGAGGAACAAATATTACCGCTAGTGCAATGATAAAGCTTGAGCCAATGAACAAAATGACATTAGCAAGCCAGCGGAGTTTGCTTACTACTAGGTAGACACCTGCTAAGAATGCTATAGACATCATAGCAAGAGCTATTCCCAGCAGAAGTAGAGCCAATTTTAAAGCAACACGGGTCGAACTAGGATCTCCCAATTGTGCCCATAAGAGTGTGACAGCAACGATGATAGAACTGTACATTGCTATTGTGTCGCAGATTATGTACTCCTGAAATTTCACCTTTTCTAGCAGTTGGTCAGGATTAATATTGTTATAACCACCAGGTATGGTCAAACCTGATGTATATGTAACAGTTGCAATTATTGTGGCCACCAGCAGAATCACATTTATCTTATCTCTCCGACGTTCTGTGTCTGGCTGGTCCTCATGCTTCACTGTTATACTTCTGAAAGTCTTTGGTTTATGCGCTCGTGGGGCACCGACTACTCTCAAGGCCATGCAGGTAAGCCTCTGCATTATACAAATAACCACCTTATGAATTATGCGGAAACTTTATTGAATATATTTCAGAGCTTGTTAAAGAAAAGTTGTAGGTATCAACTCCAAATAAATTTCACTCTATCTTGTCTTATTGATCGCAATTTATTGAATTTTCCAAGTAAAGCACTGACCTTCTGGAATGATGTGAATCCCATTTCCATTTGTTCCTCAGCAATGTCAAGTGCTGTCTGACGGTTGTTGTTTACCAGTTTAAGATTCACTCTTTCATCCCTTACAAGAATGCCGACCAGCTTTGGGTGCCCAAAAATGGTTGCCAGGTGTAAAGGTGTGTGTCCATCTTCGTCTTTTTCGTTAATAAGCTTCTCCAGCTCTGGCATTTTTAGCATATATTCCACTGCTTTGTACTTTCCACTTCTAGCTGCAGCATGTAGCATATTCTGACCATGTGCAGTGAGCAGCTCCCTTATGTCTGGCCGTTGCTGAAGCATCAATTTGGTTATATCAACAAGGCCTTTGCTGGATGCTGAATGGATGGGGTAGAAGCCGTGTTTATCTTTTTTTGGTAAGCAAATTCACAATGTTTGTCCAGTAAGAAATTAACCCCTTCAGTATATCCCATGCATACGGCAGCATGAAGAGGATTCTTTCCTTTGCCACTTCTTAGCTGAAATGATGATGGATCCTTTTCCCACAGTAATTTTATGACATCTAAACATTGTTAAAAAGATGAAAGAACAGAAGAAAGAGAATTATTCTTCAGTAGATCTAATGAAAATGGATGGCAACTTCATCATGCTATCGTAGATATCTACAATAAACTTACCTTTTCACAAATACATGCAGTTTCATGCAAGTTGCAAAGAAAGGACAATTAGCTGTTGAACATAAAGAAACAAATCATATAGGTTGTTGCTTGTATCTTGTAGGTCTCATAATACGTACTGACTTGCCCCCATCATGCTAATATATTCCTTATACCTAGATGCTTTGTGTTGGACGTGACTGCTAAAAATTAAAAGGTCTGTTGGTTGATTTTTTGTACAAGTCAAACCCACCAAGAGTGTAAACCCCATCATATGGTTACTTGGGGTCCTGCATTACCAACTCATTGTGGATATGTTCACTGGAATCTGAATTTGCTCTCAAATTGGTATAATAATCTATAGGGTCAATTATGTAAAACCCCATCATATGGTTAATTGGGGTCCTGCTTTACTAACTCATTGTGGATACGTTCACTGAATTTAAATTTGCTCTCACAGTGGTATAATAATCTAAAGGGTTAATTACAAAAAAGTACCCCTAAGGTTTGGGATAATTCAAAAAACCCAGCTAAGAATGCATCTCACCTCGAGGGTACTTATTGTAATTAACACTTATCCAAATGAACCTAGTTCCCTATGTTTTTATTCTATCTCAGATGGTCCTTGTCCAAGGCTGCATCTGATCTAGTGTTCAGAAGGGGGGATTTTAGTACTCAGCTCAACCTCATCAACTCAAGATTATAATAATGTTAAAAAAGAAAGATTTACATGAAACTTACCAATGTTGCGTCCAAGAATGGCGGCGAAAACTGGTGACTTATGTTTATGTTTCCCACCCAAACTGTAATTTCCAACAGGATTGTCCATGAGGAGCCTAACAATGGTAACAAATCCTGCCTCTGCAGCCAGATAAAGCAAAGACTTACCTTCCTTGTTCAGAGAATAACACATCTCTGGATTCTTATTGATCAATATTCGAGCCGCTTCTTCGTGTCCATATTTTAGAGCCTCATGCAGTGCAGTATTTCCTTCCTCATTCTTCTCGCCTAAGCCACCATCTTTGAAATCAGAATTAACTAACAATGTCACCAACAGTGAATCACCAGCTCTGGCTGCTATATGAAGTGCGGTGTCACCTTTAGCATTCTTTTTCGACAACGAAGAATGGCAAGTCCTTGCAGATAAGTTTAACAATTTCATAATGCGCAAAGCTTGTTGCTATGTGCAGAACTGTGGTCTTTTGAGGACCTAACTGCACGCAAGAAGCTGGTGGGGTGTGATATCGATCGTGCGCCTGTTCCAGAGCTCTTGCGAATTCAAGAATATCACCTTCAGTTGTTGCTCTGTATAGTTTTGGATCCATTGTTTCGGCAGTCTGGTAAGTTTCTTCCTCTTCTTCTTCCAACAAACTTGGATATTTGGGCACATACATGGGTAAATGGATTGTGAATTTAACTTTACTCTCTTTCTACTTTTCAGAAATCATACTTATGAGGACTTTATATAAACGTACTGACAAGACTGCGTAAACTATCTGGTAATTTCTGTGAAACCTGGCTGTTTATTATTTTGTTTGAAATTCTGATATCTAACTTTCAAGGATTAGTGCTGTATGAGGACATTGGATATTATTATAACATTATTATAGTTGGAGCTTATAGACGGTTATGTTAATAAAAAATTTACTCTCCAGTTTTGTTTAGATAATACAAGCTGTAAGAGCTCAACATATCTTTAAGCAATAGTATTACTCATATCAAATTGCGGCCTATGTTAGGTTTAATGAGTTTGGAATTCTCCTTCAATATCTGAATGGTCTTACAAAACCATATATATATATATGTATATTTATTTGTATTCGGATCTTTTTAAGACCTAATCTTGAAATACTCACTACTAAGACTTGACAACATCTTATAATTTCTTTAACAAATTATGACTTTTTTGTATTCTTATATTTAGATGTTTCATGAACTCATATAATATAAGTTAGCGAAACACCCTCGTAATGCATATTGATATAATAATGGAACATGATTTAGTTTGTGTGGTGTTAGGCTAATGATCATGGTCAAGCTTTCTAGTATTTCTTTTATATTGATAGTTTTTTTTGAGACGGGCAAAAGAATATTCAGATAGAACAAAAAGGGTTTGTACTTTGCAGTAAGAAAGCAGTAGTGTTTGTTGGCTTATATCAGTAGTCAAGAACGCGTTATAGGAAACTATAGAATAATTTCATATAATTTGATTAGAAATATACGAATATCACTCTCTCTCTCTCTCTCTCTCTCTCTCTCTCTCTCTCTCTCTCTCTCTCTCTCTTTAGTCTCCTCGGACCTCAGTGCAACCAGTGCAGGCTGCTGTCATGGATGATCTTTGCAGTTGAATTCCAGGGTCAGTACAGTAATGATGACAAGTGGGTTGGGGTTTTTAAAAAAAGATTGCTATTATATCTTTCTAAAACAAATTTTTGTAAATAAAATATTCTAAGAAATATTAATAAACTATTAAATGATAAAAAATTATATTTGAATCTTGGGAAATGGAAAACTTAGATTTGGCCTAGATCCATTTATGTTGTGAAGATTGTTCACATTCTGAATTTGATCCGAACTGCTTGTGTTGCCACTTCGTCTATCAATTATGATGTTATCATATTGTCTGTGTGTTATACCTGGCAACTTGGTTATTGATCTTGTTATAGATATGAATAATTTTCAAGATATCTGGACTAAATACATAATCACTTTGTAAAGTTTGTATTGGACTTATATACTTCTACATTGTCTATCTATATTATCTGTTACTGACGAGTGACAAGGGAAGTGTTCTTTTGGGCAAACAGTAAATTGTCCTTAGGGGCTCGTTTGGGGTTAAGTGATTACAAAGGAAAAATAATATAAGTCAATGGGTTTGTTGATTTTTAAATTATTATTAATAACAAAATATATTTATATTTTCACTCCTATGAGGTAAGTTTGGGCTTGTCCATGTGTCATTTTTTTAGTCCATATCATGTTCGTCATTCTTCCACAATAGTGTCAACTAAGGAGTGTCATGCCCACGTAATCATAATTGGCCGAAAATTCAAAACTTTTCAAAAATTTCTCGTAATGTGAATTGCATCTCTAGATGTCAATAAGGACTGAACTGTCTGTCCTATCCTTACCTTTGCCCTTGGCCTAAAAGGCCCTACCCTAAGGTTGCATTTGGATGGAAGGAGTTGGAATTGAGAAGGAGATTTGTGAGAAAGATTTCAAATGATGGATGAAATATGAATTTGAAATCTTTCAAAATGACTTCAAAAATTGTTTGCAAGGATTTGAAATCCATTATATTATCACTTCATACAAACAATATCAATGAATTTATTATTATTGATTTGAAATCTTTAACTCCAAATCCATCAATTAAATTGGAGCCTTAAAAGATATGGTTAAGAAGTCTTGAAGCCATCTAAGCCCAACCTTATAGGATTAGGGTCGGGTCATGATTGAACCTATATTTCCCCCTCCCCTTTTTGATGAAGTCATGCTATGTAAGTTTAATTTTTCTAACCAAATAAAATACTAATATAACCTAATCTGAAGTGACAATAAGTGAAGTTTTCCATAAGCAATTTTATGAATTAATAAAAGAACACCAGCAATTTAATATTATAACATGGAATCCGGTCATACTGAGATCAAAGATAAGAGATCAAATATAAATGAGATAAAAATTAGCTTTTTTTTTTTTTTAGAACCAAATCAAAGATTAGATTTGATAATTTTCTAAGATTAAATTAGAGATGCCAAAAAGGGTCGAGCCCCGAGAGCGAGCCTAGCCCAACCTTGGGCCTATATTTCATAGGTCTTTATAACATGAGGGCTTATCCTAATGGCCCTGGGCCGCCTAGGGTTAGAGTCGGGGCTCTCTGGGCTTTTTTCTCAAGAACTTTTTTGTATTTTATAGATTTATATTTAAATTTATACCTATAATACTACCAAATCTAATTTTTGCTCTCATTTATCAATTATTATTTAAATTTGAGAAATTATAATTAATGAAGATGAAAGAACATGATATTATAATCCATGATTCCATTGTTGGAACATTGGATTGTTGATGTTATTCTATTAGTTTATAAATTTATTTAAAAGAAATCTCATTTATTGTTACTTAAATTTTATTAGATTATGTAATATTAGTATTTGATTTGATTAGGAATATTAAATTTATAAGGGCATAACTTTATCAAAAAAAAAAAAAAAAAAAAAATTTATAGAGCTTGCCCGACTACAGGGGCTAGGGGGCCTATATTTTCCAAGCCCTTATGACTCCGAGGGCTTTTTAGTTTAGCCCTAGCCTTTAAAAGTTAGGGCCTTTGACGGCTAGGGTCGGCCGGGATAGGGCGACCACTTAGGCCAATCGAATGGTATATTCTCACTGTGCATTGGTTTTGTAGTATTTATAAATTTGAGAAAATTACACAAAATGCCCTCATTTTTAAAAAAAGACAAAAATGTCACCCTATTCCAAATATACCCGACCCCATTTGTTTTTCCCCCAAAAATACCCGCCCGATTTAGTCGCTATCCGATTTTACCTCCTCCACTTTCTTAACCTAGGTAAATCAAAATTCTTACTTGGTTTGTCTTCTTCATCCGTTTTTGAGTTCGCGCCGTTTTTCTTCCGATTCTCTGGTGTTCGTGGCCACGTTCTCCATTAGTGCTTTCGATTTCATTCGCCGTTCGAGCTTCATCCTTCATCACGTTATTCCTAGGGTTAGTTTGTTTTTCAAACCGCTGGTATTCGTGTTATTAATGGCTCCTAAAAACGCTCCAAAACTCACCTCATAAGAGAGTTTTGAGAAGTTCTTCGAAGATAGCGGATTCCTCAAAAAGAGGAAAGTTCGAGGAAGGTTCTTCTTTGGTTCTATGGATTCTAAGAAGAGTAAAGTAGAAAAAGTTTTTGAGGAAGAAGCGGTTCTCGGATGTTAAATCTCCTTCCAAAGTTGTGAAATCGAATGCCGATGTGAAAGTGGCAGGGAAGAAGAAGGTTTCCTTTGAAGAAACCGATGTTCTTTGAGGTATGAGTTTTGTGTTTTTTGATTTGTACTTTTTTTTGTTTCGATGTTGTTTCTTATTTGTTTCTTATTTGTTTTTCGTTATGTTTCATTTTTTTTATGCGTTTTAATTTGAAGTGGTTGTTGATTTTGTGTTTCTTTTATGTTTCGTTTTGTTTCATTGTTGTTGTAGGTCCCAGGGGGTGTAAGTGTAAGGTTTAGAAGGGGGGTTGAATAAACCTTACCAAATTTTCGATTTAGTCCTTTTAAATATTCGAGTTGATACTACATTTGTGTCCTCGGTGGACCCGACCAATTTAGTTAATCAAGAGTTAGTCTCTCAAATGGACTCAATCGAGTGATGGAATAACTCACCGTTAAGTCTAAATTAACTCAACCGTGGTTTGTTTTTATTGGAAGACTTAACACCCTTAAGTTTGGTTAAGCAAGGATTTAGTGCTTGGTTTAGTACTTAGAAATTATCAAGTGGATAGCAAATTTATCAAAGATTTAAACAATTAAGATGCGAGGAATTAAAGTCTTTGAAATGTAAATGACACAATAAGATTTTTATAGAGGTTCGAAGATGGGGTAATTCTTCTACTCCTCTCTTCTCCAACTCCTGGAGGAATCCACTAGGTATTGATCGGTGTACAAAGTGGTAACAGTCCCAGGATACAAGTCTTGATCACACACTTGATCCTTTGGGACTCGATCTGAGACGCCTTGATCACTCACCGCTTCTCGTGCGACTCGGCTTCTTCACAGGGCATTGCGCTTTGCTACTACAGACCCACTTGCTCAAGCTCTTTGGATTTGATCACGCCCTCCAAAAGCTCAAGACTTGGTTCGACCTTGACCTTCCTACAATCCTTCGTGGAATGTAGACCCCTTGATTTTTCATATTTTCCTCTTCAACCGATTGAAGTTATCTTTCCTTCACAGTGAGTGTTGGATTGATGTTCTTCGTAGTGTAGGCTTGAGGATTGAGAATATTTCAGATTTTCTAATAATTGCTTGAACGTTTTTGGTTACGGTCTTCTTCGTTTTCTTTTTTTTTTTCTCAAATAAACTCCTCGGCCTTTTATAGTGATCTTTCAAAAATCTGCCCGTTGAAGAGATAGGCTTAATTTTTGAAAGTCACTTGCAGTCGTTGGCTTGTCTTGTTGCGATCCTTGGAATTGCCATTTCCTCGTATGAATTTTTCTTCACCTTTTTCGAGTTCTCGATAGGGTGTAGTGCTTCCCATTGGTTAATTCCTTTTGCACGCTTAAGGGACCGAGCACTTGAGAAAGGTAGTATGGAGATATTACTTGTTTAGGTAATTCTCTTGATTTACTGGCAACAGATCTTTTTCGATTATCTCGACTTGACCGCATTTCCTTGCTTTCCCCAGGTGACTTAGAGTCGACTTCCCATCATGGATGACTCTTCCGTCACTTCAATTTGAGACTTGGCTTTTCTTGAGTTGACTTGATGACACTCCACTCACCAGTATCTCACCTTCTTCATAGAGTTCCGTCTACTCTTCTTTTGCCATACTCGGTACGTCTTTGCGGTGAGTCTTCATTTTAGTCTCCGGTTGTCTTCTTGCATGTTTGGGCATAGGCGACTTAACTCGACTTGACCAGCCCTATTTATTACAATGCGATTTTACAACAAAATGGGGTGCCAACTTCCTATTCTAAGTTTTACATGGCATTCATCAAAATCTAAACAATAAATTTCCTAACAATTTCCCCTTTTTGATGATGCCAAAACTTAAATCATTCAAAAATGCAAATAACAAAGATACATACGGATAGTGTATTTACATAGAATGTATGCGTAGAATCAATCCTTTTATTGATCATGACATTTTTGTTCTTTTACACAATTTACAAGGTGTATCGAGCAAACATTTGTCTACAAAAAAAATGAAGAATTTATAGCTTTATTACGAGAAGACTTACATAGTATGTATTTACATATAATACATGAAGGGGTGGACAACTACACTTCATCTTCTTTTCTTGTCTCCTTTTTTCATCTTGTTCAAGATCTTCTTCTTCTTCTTCTCTTTTTCTCATCGCTCCGCCTTCTTCTTCTTTTTCATATGCATTCCTGGCGACTTCATCTCTTCTTAATATTTCTTGTCTTTCCTCCCATAGCCGAGTTTGTCTCTTGTTTTCTTCTTCTATTCTTTTTGCATACTCAAGATTAATTTTAGCCACTTGCAAATTTGCTACTTGGTCAAGACCAGCCCAAGAGATCCCTCCTTTCTTGCCTGAATCTCGTATTCAATGTTTTGGGGCGAGGCCTGGAGTCCAATCCTCTTCCTCCACCACCGCTTCTTCCTCTACCTGCGGGCGTGTATTGTCTGGGGTCTTCTTCTTTCCAAAATGAGTGACCACGGAGTGACCAGCAGAGCGATCACGGGTAGTCTGGCATTGTCAATCGAACTTCTTCACATAACGTGAGACCCTTTTCCCATAAGTCCCAAGCTTGAGCCATAGACATATTTGCAAAGTATCCTTCGATGCGGCGTTTTAAATTCATCAACTGATCGTGGCTCGCCCCGACATCCGAGATGGCATAAGTGTCTCTCATCTCTTTGGAATGCCTCCATGTTGTTTCAAGATGTTCATAACTTGGGCATCCATTCTTCCTTCCACTTCCTCCATCCCCGCTTCAATTGTTTTTCTCTTTTCGCCATAGATATAGCAGAGTGTTGGAGTGGCGAGTCATTGGGAGTTTGTCACGATAATATCACCGTGACAATACCTTGTTGGGGGTTTGTGCGATCATCAAGGTCACATCTTTCGATCCTTCCCCCAACGGACTTTCCTTTCTTTTGTTTCAACACTTCCTCACCGACTTTCCATTCGCAACAGCATCATCTTTTTTCACTTTCAGATCTCTTTTGTGCTTTAAGGTATTCCTCTTCCCCTTTTTGGCATCATCAAAGGAGAGGGGAACGCTGAAACAGATGGCAAGCGAGAAATCGAGCCTGCGATAGTAGAGTTCTCTCGAGTCTGCGTGGGTATGCGGCACGAAATTCGAGCGAGTAGCGTTGGACTCTGCTGAAATTAGCTTCATTTCGGCCATGAGAAGGCTGAATTTTAAATCCATATTTTCTTCCAGACATTTGGAGATCACTCTTGTTTTGCTCACGCAGCGACTTTATCTCGGCGTGTGAGCTTCATGCATGTGCTAAATGTGTTCTCTCAATTTCGTTTTTACATCGGCATTCTCGGCTCTCCATACAAGGCGACTTGTTGAACAATGTCCTGAAGTATCTAACTTGTTCCACACACATTGTTTCTTCTTTGTTGCCACCATTCCCGATCTCGATCATTATGCCTCTCAAGTTAGCAGAAGGTTGGCATCTCTCATGTCGGGCGCATGTCCATAGAGGCCTGGTGCCTCTCCATCCGTTCAATCTCAAGAAAATAATGCCTTGAACACTTCGCGAACTTCAATTGATTCTTCCGTTGGGTGATGGCCATGCAACAAAGTCATAATCACCGGAACAATGGTACCGATGGAATGACAGAGTCTGGTGCAATGGAAGCGTGCGAGCTCGTTCTCTCGACTCTTCATGGAGGTCGGGTACCTAAGGAGAAAAGGAAATGATTCTACAAAGGAATCATCACGACCCAACAGGATTTGTTCAATGATGAGAGGGCGCGTGAAGTTCCTTTTGAGTCGAACTGCTGCAGCTTGGGGGAGCTCGCGTGTGGACTCTGTTTGGTGGGTCTGTTGTGAAGTGGACCCACTTGCGAGCCTCACTGTCTCTCAACAACCGTTGGTCTCACTTGGTTTCTCCAATTGAGTGGACTGGTCCTCGGCCTTATCGGGAGCGTCATCGGACGATGATGAGATTTCCATTGGTGGCTCATCATCAAAATTAAAGGTTTGACGAGTAGTCTTGAGATTAGACTTGCTCGTGTTGGGAACATCCGCACTGAGTCTTTTGGATCATCACGGGGATGACTCACCTTCTTCGCGCCTTCCGATCCCCGAGAAAGGTTACGTCGGGGATTATCCTGGGAATCATGAAGCGCTTTATCTCCTTTTCGGATGGATCAATGATAGCAGGAGGGATGTTCTCTACTTGACTTCTTTACCCGGGAAGTCTCAACCTCCCGTGGGCCTTCATTACCTCCTACGGTCTCGATTTGCAATGAGGCTTGGACTTCCCTTTCGACAAAGATTGTCATGTCTTGGGTCTTCTCGTGGTGGCATCCATTGAGTCTCAACCCCATGGATTGCACTTTCATCGCCAGTGTTAACTCCCGTGGTACATTCTTCCTCGCCTCTCGATTGCATCGCCAGCGGCGTCATAAGCCTTCGAGCGGTTGACACTCACCGAGATGAGCTTCTCAATCGCCTCGAGCTTAAGTTGATGGCAACTTGCATTCGTTTGGTGGTTGTACTTTCTCCACTTCGCCTCCTGGATTCGTTGTGGAGTCATCTGCAGGCATTCTCCGACCTTGCCGCAGCCGGTGGAGGAGTTTCCCCTCGGTGGCACCACCGAGTGACTTGGAATAGGTCACTCGTCTCCAAACTCCCTGTTTTCTCTTTTGAGTGTTCAGTAGTTGGGGCGGTGGTAAGACACCTTCATTAGGGGTTGGCTCAACCTGGGGTCCCCACTAACCCGTTTCATCGCCAATTCCTTAATTGCTTCTTCCGAGTGAGTCGGGGGAAGTGGTAGCGAAACAACGGTGGCGATTTCTTCAACCACTCCCATTGGATCAATTTCAGTGTGTTTGGAGGACTTTCTGGTCCTCCATCATGCTCTTCTCATGAAGAATTCTCGATTCATGCATTGCTCGCCGCATTTGCACCTCTTCTCGCGGGCGGCAGAGTCGAATCCTCATCATCGCCGATAAGACATCAAGGAGATAATGTGTGTGTTCTCAGGGTGCCGTGATAGGGCGATCTTTGGCCTTCTCACGTGCCTCGCTTTTCTCTCGCTCTGTCTTTCCTTCTCCTTGTCCTTGAAGATCCGCAAGATATCCGTGCGCTTTCTTCATCCATCTTGACCACGTGGTCACTCCAGGAAGTTCAAGCCTTCCTCTTCTTCTTCTATAAATTCAAAGCCGTTGAACTGTTCCCTTGATCGACTCAATTTCCACTTCCTCCACTCTCGCAGACGATTTTGGATGTCCGGGTAAAGTGGGGATAGGATCATCACATCATTGTCGGCTCTATCGACCTTCTTCAGGTGTCTCATTGCGCGGACTACAACTATTTCTTCGCTTTGCCTCTGACGCCTTGACGAGACTTAGTGTTTCATCTATAGTATCTGAGACTCTACTTCTCCAGCTAGCTCTCCTAGATTCTGCTCCGGTGAGTGGTCGACTCACCGGTTTCTCAAGCTCGGAGTGCTTGATGATTCTTCTTCGTCTCTAGTTTGTACTAGAGGGATTTCTGTTCGAGACGCTTTCTTGAGTCTTGGGCGGCGGGGCCGGTGCTGGTGTTTTTTCTCGAGGAGCTGCCGTCTTGGCTTGTCGGATCTCCTCCTTTTGACGATCGGAGAAGGTAGTTGAGAGTCCTTCTCGACCGCTGCTGCTGGGCATGAGACACGGCTGCGGGGGCGGCGTGACTCGGCTGCTGGGCAGGAGCAGGTTTGACTTTCTTTCTGCAGAGCAACAGTCTTCTTAGCAGCTGCAGGGGCAACTTTCTTCTTTGGTGGAGAGGAAACAATCAGATCTTCAGTGGTCACCCTCACTCGTGGCGCTCTCTTGGCGTAGCTCTCTTCTCTCGTGCGCTGAGAGGGTTTGATCTGAACATCCTCTTGTTTACATGGAACGCCTTTCCATGTCTAAGAGGGACTCCTTTCACCTCCATCATCCGCCAATCACCATGCCATATCCTAGGGATCCTCCAAATGTGCCATCTTCCTCAAGGATTTGTTCCCTACATTCGCATAGTCTGCGGGACAAACTCAACCCAGTTTATTTTCCTTTCTTCAATGATCGCCGCCATCACGATCAATTTTGCTTTTTGATTGGTCAAAGCGCCAAATTTGATGTCAATACTTTTGGCAACTATGTCCAACACTTGTGATAGTCCTCCTTCAATGCCTCTTGTTTGTTTGTGTAAACTATTTTATCAAGATAGTCGGGCTTGGCTATTTCCTTCCAAGCAAAGAAGCCCAAGTTTACATCGGCTTCGTTAATTTCGATGCTCCTTCCGTTGGTAGTGGCGGTGTTCACCAAATCCTTGGCGTAGATGGTGAACTCCTTTCCGTGAATGATGACATTATTCCTTCATCGTGAATCTCGGCGTTCACATAGAATTGTGCGACCTCCTCCACATAGGTCATCGAATATTTCATCGCCAAAACGATTTCAGCCCGGTCATTTGGAGTTTTGCAGCTATTTTCTTTATGAGGGCGTCATTGGACCCCTGTTTGACCATGCCCTCGAAATCCACGGTAGACCCGTGTGGATTTGCTTTCCTAACTTGATAAAATCATAGGTTGGTGCCATTTTTCAGATTTTATCAAGAAAACTTAGAGATTGATTTGATGATAGATAGGGTTTTGAGAGAATTTTTTCCTTTGCTTCCGAGAGAGAGAAATGAACAGCTTTTGGTAGTGTGTGAGAGAAAGCGGAAAAGTGGTTTAAGTATGGTTTATGAAAGGACGTGCGGGTGGTTTTTGAAATGTGATCAAAATCAACGGTTTAGATTTTGCACGCCTATTTAGCATTTAATGTCTCGTATTTAATGCGGCAGCATTTATATCCAATCATAAGCTTGGTGTGCGACTTTATGTCTCGTACACATCATCATTATGTCGACATCATTCTTAGAAACATTCCCGCTTAGTAAAAACGATCATTGCGTTTTTGTCACTTTGCTCATAAGTGACTCAAACATCCCTTAGCCGATTTAACTCCTCTTCTCACAGCTTCTCTTAGTGACTTTCACTAACAAATTGACTTGGTATATTGTCTTTCCAATACAAAATTGATTTATTAGCTGATTTGTTAGTTCAGCTCTTTTCCCTTTTTGTGTTCCATTTCTTTTCTTTGAGTCTTCTCAATGTTAACTCAGCTCAATTAACCCCAACTCATGCTTGAGTTCTTCAAATCTTGACTCACATAATGGTTTTGTGAAGATGTCGCCAATTGTTTATCGCTTGAGATATACTCCAAGATGATGTCCTTCTTTTCAACATGATCTCTTATGAAGTGATATCGACATCGATATGCTTTGTTCTTGAGTGCAACACAGATTTTGAGTGATTGCAATTGCACTTGTGTTATCACACATAATTGGAATCTCTTTTTCTTCAACTTCATAGTCTCTCACCATTGCCTCATCCATAGGACTTGGGCACAACACCGCCGCAGCTATGTATTCTCGCCTTCACTAGAGATGGCTATTGAATTTTGCTTCTTGCTAAACCAGAAATCACTGTTTCTAGCATTTGACATGTGCCCGAGGTGCTCTTCCCGTCCTGCCTGGCTTCTTTGGCAAGATAGAGCAATGATCCAATAAGTGCTCAGATCTTGTTTGATCTCTTGGCTTGCCATCCATCATCCATGTCCATTTTGATCGATGTATTCATTGGTATTTTCACGTAAGATTTCTCCTCCATACCAAATTTCTTCATTAAGTCTCTGATTTTGTTTGACTTATGAAGGTTCCTTCCTTCAGCTTGTTTCACTTGGAGTCCAAGGAAGAATGTCGGCTCTCCCCATCATGCTCATTTCAAATTTACTTTGCATCGAGGTTTGAAAATTTTTCACACAACTCTTTTGTTTGTGGATCCAAAAATGATGTCATCCACATATATTTGAACAAGCAAGATACTCTTTTTGTCTTGAATTAAAAAGTGTTCTATCTACTTTTCCTTTTGTGAATCCATTTTCGCTTAGGAATTGTGACAAGGTATCATACCATGCTCGGGTGCCTGTTTCAATCTATATAGGGCTTTCTTGAGTTTGTATACCTTATCTCCAAGAGTTTTCTCGCTCAAATCCTGGAGGTTGTTCAACATACACTTCTTCTTCCAATAAACCATTTAGGAATGCACTTTTACATCCATCTCATATACAATGAAATTCTTGTGAGCTGCATAGGCAAGAAACATCCTTATTGCTTCCAATCTTGCTACAGAGCAAATGTTTCATCAAAATCTAATCCTTCTTCTTGGCAATATCCTTTGGCTACTAGTCTTGCTTTGTTTCTTACCCACGTAACCTTCCTCGTTTATCTTATTTACGAACACCCATTTGGTGCCAATAACATTTTGTAGGTCCCAAGGGTGTAAGTGTAAGGTTTAGAAGGGGGTTGAATAAACCTTACCAAATTTTCGATTTAGTCCTTTAAAAATACGAGTTGATTCTTCACACAGTTGTCCTTGATGGACAAATAATTTAGTCACTCAAGAGAGTTAATCTCTCAATGACTCAACCGAGCCGTTGATGGAATAACTCACCGTTGGCTCTAAATTAACTCGACCGTGGTTTTGTTTTCAATAAGACTTAACACCCTTAAGTTTGATTAAGCAAGAATTTAGTGCTTGGTTTAGTACTTATAAGTTATCAAGTGGATAACAAATTTATCAAAGATAAAAAAGCAATTAAAACTATAGAATTAAAATGATGAAATGTAAATGACACAAAATTTTTATAGAGGTTCAAGATGGGGTAATTCTTCTACTCCTCTCTTCTCCAACTCCCGGAGGAATCCACTAGGTAATGATCGGTTTACAAAGTGGTAATAGTCCCGTATACAAGTCTTGATCACACAAATGACTTGATCCTTTGGGACTCAGTCCGAGACGCCTTGATCACTTAGCTCAAGCTTCTCTTACGACTCAGCTTCTTCACAGGGCAGCTGCCTTGCTACTACAGCTCACTTGCTCAAGCTCTTTGGATTTGATCACGAAGCCCTCCAAAAGCTTAAGACTTGGTTCGACCTTGAACCTTCCTACAATCCTTCGTGGAATGTAGACCCCTTTTCTTCAAAAGTTTCCTCTTCAACTGATTGAAGTTCTCTTTCCTTCACAGGTGAGTGTTGGATTGATGTACTTCGTAATGTAGGCTTGAGGATTAATCTTGAATGATTTGAGAGTATTTCTGGTTATAGTTTAAATGATTTCTTGAATGTTCGTGGTTCAGGTAACCTTCTCTCAGAGTCATTCCTCAGCCTTTTATAGTGATCTTTCAAAAATTTGCCCGTTGAAGAGATAGCTTATTTTTGAAAGTCACTTGCATCGTTGGCTTGTCTTGTGCAAATCCTTGGACATGCCATTTCCTCGTATGAATTGTTCTTTCACCTTTTTCGAGTTTCGACACGGTGTAGTGCTTCCCATTGTTCATTCCATTTGCACGCTTCGGGACCGAAAGCACTCCAAGAAAGGTGGTATGGAGATATTACTTGTTTAAGTAATTCTCTTGATTTCCGTGCAACGGATCTTTTACAGCTTATCTCGACTTGATCGCATTTCTTTGCTTTCCCTGGTGACTTAGATTCAGCTTCCAATCATTGGATGACTCTTCCGTCACTTCAACTTGAGACTTGGCTTTTCTCGAGTTGACTTGATCGATACTCCACTTGGGTGCATCTTAGCCGCTTCTTTAGTAGAGTTCCCGCTACTCTTCTTTTGCCATACTCACTGTCTCACAACGAGTCTTCCTTCCATCTTCGATTGTCTTCTTGCATGTTAGGGCATAGGCCGATACTGACTTAACTCACTTGGCAACTCTAATTGTTACAATGCATTATACAACAAGAATTGGGGTGCCAACTTTCTATTCTAAGTTTTACATGGCATTCATCAAAATCTAAACAATAAAATTCCTAACAATTTCCCCCTTTTTGATGATGCCAAAACTTAAACCATTAAAAAATGCAAATAACATGATACATACAGATAGTGTATTGACATAGAATGTATGCGCAGAATCAATCTTTTTATTGATCATATCATTTTGTACTTTTTACACAATCACACAAGGTGTATCGAGTTCATATTTGCCTACACAAAAAATAAAGAATTTGTAGCTTTATTACGTAAGACTTACATTGTATGTATTAACATAATAAAATACACGGCGGGTTGGACAACAACACTTCATCTTCTTCGCCGTCCTTCTTCTTTCATCTTGTTCAAGATCTTCTTCTTTTTTTCTTTTTTCTCCGTCACCGCCTTCTTTTCTTTTTTTCTTTTCATATGCCTTCCTCGGCAACTTCATCTCTTCTTATTCTTTCCCGTCTTTCCTCCCATAGCCGAGTTTGTCTCTTGTTTTCTTCTTCTAATCTTTTTGCATACTCAAATACTTTTGACCACTTGCAAATTTGCCACTTGGTCAAGCCCAAAATAGATCCCTCCTTTCTTTCCTGGATCTACGTATTCAATATTCTTGGCGGAGGCCTAGGTCCGCTTCTTCCTCCACCACCGCTTCTTCCTCTACCTGGGTGTGTACTGTCACGGTCTTCTTCTTTTTCAGGTGAGTGACCAAAGGAGTGACCAAAGAGAGTGATCGCCAGTAGTCTGCCTCATGTCGGCTTTCTTCACATAACGTGAGACCCTTTTCCCAAGATAAGTCCCAAGCTTGAGCCATAGACATATTTGCAAAGTATCCTTCGATTCGAGCGTTTTAAATTTGTCAACTCGACGCGGGCTCGTCCCGACATCCAAATGGCATAAGTGTCTCGCTTCACTGGAATGCCTCCATGTTCTTTCAAGATGTTCATAACCCCGGCATCCATTCTTCCTTCCACTTCCTTCATCCCCGCTTCAATTGTTTTTCTCTTTTTCACCATAGATATAGCAGAGTGTTGGAGTGGCAGAGTCACGGAAGTTTGTCGATAATGTCACCGTGATGGACCCCGTTGAGGGGTTTGTGCAATCATCAAGGTCATATCTTTTGATCCTTCCCCTCAACAGATTTTCCTTTCTTCTCGTTATAACACTTCCTCACCGATTTTCCTTCGCAGCCGCTTCCTTCCTTTTCAACTTCAGATCCCCTTGCGCTTTTAGGTATTCCTCTTCCCCTTTTTGGCATCATCAAAGGAGAGAGGAACGCCTGAAATAGACTTGCAAGCGGAAGTCAAGCCTCGGCGATAGTTGAGTTTTGTCTCGAGTCTGCTGCAGAGTATGCACCAAATTCAGATCGAGTAGCGTTGGACTCAAAAATCAGCTTCATCTCAAATGGCATGAGAAGGCTGAATTTTGTATTCATGGTCTCTTCCAAACGCTCAGTAGATCACTCTTGTTTTGCTCACACAAAGAACTTAACCTCAAATGTGAGCTTCATGCATGTGCTCAATATGTTCTCTCACTTCGTTTTTGCATCAAGATTTTCACTCTCCATACCAGCAGCTTTTGTTGAACAATGTCCTGAAGTATCTCACTTGTTCCACACGCATTGTCTGGCCTTTGTTGCCACCATTCCCCGATCCGGATCACATGCCTCTTAAATCGCAGTGAGATTGGCATCTCTTTGTCCATCCGCATATCCAAAGAGGCCTCGATGCCTCTCATCCGTTCAACCTCAAAATAGTGCCTTGAACACTTCTCGAACTTCAAACGATTCTTCATTGCGGTGATGGGCCATGCAACGTCAAAATCATAATCACCGGAACAATGGTGCCTGATTGAAAAACAGAGCTGGTCCGATGATAGCGTGCTTGTTCGTTTCGACTCTTCGTGGAGTTCCTGATCTCCAGTGAAAAGGAAAAGATTCTACGAAGGATTCATCACCGCCAACCGGTATCCGCTCGATGATGAGTGGTGCGCGTGAAGTTCTTTTGGGAATCGATCCTGGCTGCCGAGCTTGAGGAGCCCGCGCAGCTGACTCTGTTTGGTGGGTCTCATGAAGTGAACTGGACCCATTTGCCGAGCCTCACTGGTTTCTCCAATTGAGTGGGATCGTCCTCGGCCTTTATCGAGAGCGTCATCGGACGATGATGAGATTTCCATTGGTGGCTCATCATCAAAATTAAATGTTTGACGAGTAGTCTTGGGATCGACTTGCTCGTGCTTGGAACATCCGCACTGAAGTCTTTTGATCTCACACGGGGGATGACTCAACTTCTTCTTCGCCTTCCGATCCCGAAATGTTACATCGATTTTCCTAGAATCATGGAGTGCGCTTATCTCCTTCTCGATGGGTCGATGATAGCAGGAGGATGTTCTCTACTTCACTTCTTTTCTTTACCCCGGAAGTCTCAACCTCCCCGTGGCCTTCATTACCTCCAGCGATCTCTCTGCAATGAGGCCTTGGTCCTCCCTTTCGGCAGTGTCACTGCCTTAGGGTCTTTCATGCGGTGGCATCCATTGAGTCTCAACCCCATGGATTGCACTTTCATCGCCTGCAGTGTTAACTCCTGGGCCGTTCCATCTCAGGCCTCGACCGCCTCGCAAAGCAGGCGTCATTAGCCACATTTTCAGAGTTGGCACCTCACCGAGACAGTCTCAATCGCCTCGAGCTTCGTTGATGGCAACTTGTCAGTTTTTTCTTGTGTTTGTATTTTCTCTACTTCGCCTCCTTGATTCGTTGGAGTCATCCGCAACATTCTCCAACCTTGCCGCAGGAGGAGTTTCCCACTCACGGCGCACTTGACCGAGTGACTTGGAATGGGGTCACTCGTCTCCAAACTCCCGGCTGTTGTGATTGAATGTTCAGCCGTTGGGGCAGTGGTAAAACACCTTCAATAGGGGTTGGCTCGATCGGGGTCCCCACTATCCCGCTTTCATCGCCAAGTCCCTTATCGCTTTCTTCCGAGTGAGTGGGAAGTGGTGGCAAGAATAACATTGGCGATTTGTCAACCACTCCCATTGGATCAATTTCACTTGTTCGAGGACTCTCCCGTCCCTCCATCGCCTTTGCTCGTGAAGGATTCTTGATTCGTAATGCTTGCCGCATTTGCAACTCTTCTCGTGGCGCAAAGATTCTCCGATCCTCATCACCACGCAGAAGACATCAAGGAGAGGATGTGTGTGTTCTGTGGGTGCCGAGATAGGATGATGCTTGCCTTCTCACGTGCTTCCGCTTGCTTTTCTTTCTCCTTGTCCTTGTAGATCTCAGGATGTCTCGTGCAATTGTCTTCATCTAGTCTGGGAGTACAGTGGTCGACCCAAGGAAGCTCAATAGTTCCTCTTCTTCTTCTATGAACTCGGCCCGTTGGAACTGCTCCTGGATCGACTCAACTTCCATTTCTCCACTCACGCAGATTTATTTTGGATGTCCGGGTAAGGTGGAGATAGGATCATCACATCACTATCCGCTTTATCGCCTTCTTTCTTGTGTTTCACCGTGGACTACAACAGAAACTTCTCCGGTTGCCTCACGACGCTTTTCAAATAGACTTGGTCTTTCATCAATTACATCCGAGATTCTACTTCTCCAGCAGCCTCCTGTGATTCTGCTCCACCGAGTGGTCGACTCGGCCGTTTTCTCAAGCTCGGAGTGCTTGACAATTCTTCTTCGTCTCCTAGTTTGTACTGAGGGATTTCCGGTTCGAGACGGTTTCTTCTAAGTCTTGGGCGGCGGGGCGCCGTGTCTTTTTCTCGAGGAGCAGCCATCGTGGCTTCTGGTTCTCCTCTTTTTGACGATCGGAGAAGGTATTTGTGAGTCCTTCTCGACCGCTGCGCAGGCAGGAGACACGGCTGGGCAGGTGACTCTGCTGCAGGGGCGGAGCATGTTTGTTTTTTTTCAGCAGGGGCGATCTTTTTAGCTTAGTACCGCAGGGGCAGCTTTCTTCTTCAGCGGGGGAGGAAACAATCGATCTTCGGGTCACTGATTCCCCCTCACTTGTGTCGCCTCTCTTGGCGTAAGCTCTCTTCTCGTGCGCCAGAGAGATTTGCTCAACATCCTCTTGTTAACATGGAATGCTTTCCCATGTCCATAAGAGGGACTCTTTCACCTCCATTAGCCGGCCAATCACTAGGCCATATCTTAGGGATCCTCCAAATGAGCCATCTTCCTTGAAGGATTTGTTCCCCACGCTCGGGCAGAGTCTGCTGTGAGACAAACTCCGCCCGCTTTATCTTCTTTTCTGCGATGATTGCAGCCATTACAATCAGCTTTGCCTTTGATAGTTGGTCAAAGCTACCAAATTTGATGTCGATACATTTGGCAACTATGTCCAACAACTTATGATAGTCCTCCTTCAAGCAGTCTCTTGTTTGTGTGTACACTATTTTATCAAGACATCGGGCTTGGCTATTTCTTTCCAAGCATCACCAGGTTTACATCAGCTTCGTTAATCTCGATGCTCCTTCTGCTGGTAGTGAATAATGTTCACCAAATCCTTAGAGATAGTCACCGCTTTCCGTGAATGATGACTTTATTCCTTCATCGTGAATCTCAAAGATTCACGAGATTGTGCGACCTCCTCCACATAGGTCATCGGATATTCTAACATTAGAAACGACTTCAGCCGGGTCTTTTCCAAATTTTCAGCGATTTTCTTCACTAGGGTGTCGTCGGACCCTGTTTCACCATTCCGTCGAAATCCACCGTAGAGCCGGTGTGGATTTGCTTTCCTAACTTGGTAAAGTTATAAGTTGGTGCCATTTTTCAGGATTGTATCAAGAAAAACTCAAATTGATTTGAAGATAGATAGGGTTTCGAGAGAATTTTGCCTTTGCTTTTGAGAGAAAGAAATGAACAGTTTTAGAAGTGTGAGAGAGAAACGGACGAAAAATGGTTTAAATATGGTTTATGAAAGGACGTGCGGGTGGTTTTTGAAATGTGATCGAAATCAACGGCTTAGATTTTGCACGCCTATTTAGCATTTAATGTCTCGTATTTAATGCGGCAAAGATTTATATCCAATCATAAGCTTGGTGTGCAATTATGTCCAGACACATCATCATTATGCTGACGATTCCTTAAAACATTCCCGCTTAGTCAAACGACCGTTTTTGTCACTTTGCTCATAAGTGACTCAAATTTATCCCTTAGCCGATTTAACTCTTCTTCTCACAATTCTCTTAGTGACTCAAATTTATCACCGACTCGATGTAGTCAGTTTCTTTCCGATATAAAATGATTTATCGAGCTAATTTGTGTGTTCAAATCTTTTTCACTTTTTGTGTTCCATTTCTTTTCTTTGAGTCTTCCGAGTGTCACTCACCAATTAACCCTAACTCATGTTTGAGTTCTTCAAATCTTGACTCACACAATGGTTTTGTGAAGATGTCACCTAGTTGTTTATCAATTGAGATATATTCCAGGATGATGTCCTTCTTTTCAACGTGATCTCTTATGAAATGATATCTCGACATCAATATGCTTTTGTTCTTGAGTGCAACACAGATTTTGAGTGATTGCTATTGCACTTGTGTTTATCACACATGATTGGAATTTCTTTTCCTCAACTTCATAGTCTCACCGGGCACCGCCTCATCCATAGGACTTGGGCACAACAAATGCCCGCAACTATGTATTCTCGCTGTACCAGAGGTGGCTATTGAGTTTTTCTTGCTAAACCAGAAATCAAGATGTTTCCTAGCATTTGACATGTGCCTCAAGTGTTTTTCCCGCCCACTCTGCATCCAAAGATAGTCGAATCAATAGCCAATTAGCTTGAATCCACCTTCCTTTGGATACCATAGCCTACTTCTTGCTTCCTTTCAAGTATCTCAATATTCTCTTAGCTTTGTCATATGGCTCTCTTTTGGAACAGATTGAAATCTTGCACATACACCTACAAAGAAAGGTGATATCCGCCTGCTTGCTTTTGAGATAGAGCAATGATCCAATAAGTGCTCAGATCTTGTTTGATCTACAGTGCTTGCCATCCGCATCCATGTCCATTTTGACCGATGTATTCATTGGTATTTTTACGGGACTTATCCTCCATACCAAACTTCTTCATTAAATCTCTGGTGTATTTTGTTTGACTTATGAAGGTTCCATCCTTCACCAAATTTCACTTGAAGTCCAAGGAAGAATGTCACCTCTCCCATCATGCTCATTTCAAATTTACTTTGCATGAGGTTTGAAAACTTTTCACACACTCTCTTTGTTTGTAGATCCAAAAATGATGTCATCCACATATATTTGAACAAGCAAAGATACTCTTTTTGTCTTGAATTCTCGAAAAGTGTTCTATCTACTTTTCCTTTTGTGAATCCATTTTTGGTTAGGAATTGTGACAAAGTGTCATACCATGCTCTGGGTGCCTGTTTCAATCCATATAGAGCTTTCTTGAGTTTGTATACCTTATCTCCAAGAGTCTTCTCGCTCAAATCCTGGAGGTTGTTCAACATACACTTCTTCTTCCAATACACCATTTAGGAATGCACTTTTTACATCCATCCGATATACAATGAAATCCTTGTGAGTCGTGCATAGGCAAGAAACATCCTTATAGCTTCCAATCTTGCTACAGGGGCAAATGTTTCATCAAAATCTATCCCTTCTTCTTGACAATATCCTTTGGCTACTAGTCTTGCTTTGTTTCTACCACAGAACCTTCCTCGTTCATCTTATTTCCGAACACCCATTTGGTGCCAATAACATTTTGATGTATGGGTCTTTGCACTAATTCCCACACTTTATTTCTTTCAAATTGATTCACTCTTCTTGCATAGCTTGAATCCAATGTGTGTCGCCCAATGCTTGTGACACGTCTTTGGGCTCTATTTGCGAGATGAATCATGTGAACATAGCTTCTTGTTGAGTTCGATCTTGTTTTGACACCTTCTCTTATATCTCCAATGACAAGTTCTCGTGGATGATCTCTCCCATCTTACATCAGGTTGGAGTAAGTTAGTTTTCACGACTTGCACTGTGTTGTTTGTGGGGTCGGTTCTTCGTAATCTCTTAGCCGCAAATTCTCCAATGCTTTTGAGATTCAAGAATCTCATCTTCTTCTCAATTGATAATCCTAGCCTTCACCTTCCAAGATAGGGACTCTTCTCAGTATGGTTGGATGATTCAAATTTATCACCGACTCTTCAATGTCTTCTCCATTTACATTTGGCTCATCGAATACCACATGAATGGATTCTTCGCAACCATAGTTCTTTTGTTGAGTATCCTCAGTAGGCCTTGCTTTCACCGAGTATCCTAAGAAGATACCTTCATCACTTTTTAGCATCAAAAGCCTTTAGGTTGTCTTTGCCATTGTTGTGGATGAAGCATTTACATCCAAATATTCTCAAATATGCAACATTTGGTTTTCTTCCAAATTCCGATCTCATAGGAGTCTTTGTCACCGTCTATTTATCATACATCCGCTTTTGGGTGTAGTGTCGTGTTGATTGCTTCAGCCAAAATCTTTTTGTAACCCCGCCTACCTAACATGGTCCTTGCTTCTTTGAGGGTTCTATTCCTTCTTTCTCGCAACTCCATTCTCACGTGGAGTTCTTGTGCGATAGTTCATGACTAATACCATTGACGAACTCGGTTCCTCTATCTGATCTTATTTTGATAATGGTTTGACTCTTCTCGTTTTGAATCCTCTTCATCACCGTAGTTTTTGTAGAGTTTCTTTTCTTCTTACACATGAATATTGTCCATGTATATCTTGAGTAGTCATCTACTACCACCAAAGTGTATTTCTTTCCACTTATCTTTGATCGGTTCCATCACAAATAGATCCATACGGCGGATGCAATATTCTTGTTGAGGATGGGCATGTCTTTTTTTGAATGACGACTTGATTTGTTTTCCCTTCGACATGCGTCACATATACTCTCCTTTTTGTATACGAAATCGGTAGTCCTTCCACAAGATGACTTCTTGCCACCTTGTTAATTGTTTTGAAATTCAGGTGACTCACTTTTTTTGTGCCACGAACTAACTTGATTCACCGTGCTTTTTGCTAGTAGACAGTGCATCAAGGGTGTTGCGGTAGACCAATCCACGACATACATATTCTTCTCGTTTACATCCTTGCAAAGACAACTTCATTTGATTCAATATCCTTGGTTTGGCATATACCCATGTTAAATCCAACATTGTAGCCCTTGTCACGTAGTTGATCGATGCTTAGAGTTGAAGTTGAGTCCTTCAACATATGCAACGCCTCGTGATTTCTAATCCATTCCTCTTGATGGATCCAATGCCTCTTATTTCACCAGAGCTTCATTTCTCCAAATATCACTTTTGCTCCTTTTACTTCTTGAATTTTGACAGATTTTTCTTGTTTCCTGTCATGTGTCCGAATGTTCCCACTATCCATGTACCAGGTTCCTTGGCACTCACTGCTCCTTGAACTCGCAATCAAGGAAATTAAGTTTTAGGTACCCATACTTGTCTGGGTCCCGAGGGGTTAGAATTGTAAGATGATCCAACCAACCTATAGCCAAATGATTTGACTCTAAGGGGGTTGCCATCTATCGCTGCCATAATCATAATTAATCCCGGCAAATTGTTTGGGGATTCTAGTTCATACAATCGTCTCTTTTGTCTCAGTATGCCTCGCATATGTTTTAGCAATTGCCTTCCTTAGGTAATTGTGATGTCTTTGAGTGTAGTGCCTAGGTGCATATGTGTGTCGATGAAAGCTCTTATACTTTTGGAATGGCCTTTCTTTGAGTTCTGGCCTTTGCCATTTGGGCTTATATTCCATAAGTCTATGCCGATAGTTCACATTATTCCAATCACTTGCTTGGAAATTTTCTACCATTCCCATCATATGTATTTCTTTTATGGATTTTCTGGGATTTTTGGTAGCTCGCTTCTTCTTTGCAGAGTATTTTTCGTTTGGAGTTTGCCGAGGACTCGGTCAATCTCTTCTCAAACTGTCCTTTCAAAGACACTCAATCGGCCGTTTTTCCTTTTCCTTTGTAACCAAGGCCTTTGCTTGTTATTGTGCTTTGGAGTGAATGTGTGTGCAACATTTAGAGTTTTGATTTTTCTTACTCTTCATGACTTGAAGATCCTTTTTCCAAAATTACTTTTGAGGTTTGACATAGCACAGAGGAATTAAATCCTAAACTGCTTTTTGTCTCCACATTCTCTTTGACTTATAATAAGATCATCCAAGGATTTAGATGCCTTAGTGAATGAGGCAATAACATTCTTGAGGTCATTCTCCCTCTTTTCTATAGCAATTTATTTCGCTATTAATTTAGCATTTTCAAATTTTTAAACTTTCATTCTCAACAAATTATTTGACTTAGAGTACTCGGCTCCTTAGTCACTTTGAGTTTTGACTTTTTGAGTAGGCTATTTTCCTCATTTAATAGTGTGTGTGAGGATTTAATGTGTTCAAAATCTTTCATCATTTTGCCTAATGAATCATAAAGATCAAAAGGTGGGTGATGAAGTGTGTGTGTCACGATCACTATCACTAGTGTCCGAGTTTGTTGAGTTAGATTGTACCTCATCTTCTTGGTCGTTGATCTTGTTCTTTGGCCATCAAGCGATCAGGGCTTCTTCTTCGAGTCACTTGAGTAGTCACTTCACTCTTCTCGAATCACCGTCTCTCTTGACTTTCTTGCTCAGCCTCTCTGCAGCCATCATTGCCTTTTTTTTTTTCTTGTCTTTTTCTTCTCAAGACCTTTCTTTCTTTCTTCATTCATGTATTTGTTGACTACGAGGATATGAGCAAATAATGGCATAGTGACCTGGTTGTCTGATTCATTCGAACATAGATATTCACCTTTTGATCACTCTTTCCATTCTTGAATTGTCAACCCTTTGATACTCAACTTTTGATGATCCGTTCACTTGGTTGGCCTATCTTCCCTTGATTTGGAGGGAGCCGAGTGTCTTCCCGAAGATTCACCCTTCCTCTTGTAGTTCTTATTAAAGAACTTGTTGAATCTTTTAACCATCGTGGCTATTTCTTACGGGTCAATGACTTTTTAACTCTCTCTCTCTTCCCATCTTTAACAATTAGAGCAATTGTTTTGGGTACAACTGTCTTTTCCTCGTCTTTTCTTCTCACCAAACTCGTAGGCTTTGAGGTCCGAGAATAATTCATGGTTGGATGTCTTTGATAGGTCCATGGAATGTCTCAAAGCCATGAACTTCATTTCCCATTCAAATTGAAGACTTTTAGATCTTCATACACATTTCTTCAGTGTATATTCCTTTCCAAGTGCAGACACTCATTTGTGATTTCGTGAACCGAGCATCTAGTTGATCCAGATTTTCTCCCGAGATCATTTTGAAGTTCTCAAATTCTGTACAACCACTGATAATTTGTTTTCTTTGATTTGCTCGAGCCTTCACAAATCAATGTCACTTGTCCTGCATTTCTTTAGCCGTTTTGCATGATTTTACTTTATTGAACATGACTTTGTCCAAGGTTTTGTAAAGGATGTCCTTGGCTACATTGTCCAGTTGTATCTTTTTCTCGTCATCATTTGTCCACTCGCTTCTTGGTTTTTCAACCATGACTGTCCGGGAGCAACATCTTCTTCTCCTTCACCGCAACTCTTCGCATATTGTTCACCTTTAAGATTTGCAGAGGCCCATCTTCTATCACTATCCACATCTCACTTGTAGGTCCTAAGGGGTGTAAGTGTAAGGTTTAGAAAGGGGGGTTGAATAAACCTTACCAAATTTTCGATTTAGGCCTTTTAAATCTACAGAGTTCTACACAATTTGTGTCCTTGATGGACAATCGAATTAGTCCCTCAAGAGAGTTAATCTCTCAACAGACTCACCGTGGTTTTGTTTTTTATTGGAAGAAGACTTAACACCCTTAAGTTTGATTAAGCAAGTTTTTACAAAATTTTTGATTTAGTACTTATAGATTATCAAATGGATAGCAAATTTATCGTGGATATAAGCAATTAAAAGTGCGTAAATTTAAATCTTTGAAATGTAAATGACACAAGAAAGTTTTTTATAGAGGTTCGAAGATGGGGTAATTCTTCTACTCCTCTCTTCTCCAACTCCTGGAGGAATCCACTAAGTAATGATCGGTTTACAAAGTGGTAACGATCCAGTCTACAAGTCTTGATCACAACAACCGACTTGATCCTTTGGGACTCGATGCCGAGACGCCTTGATCACTCACCAAGCTTCGTGCGACTCGCCTTTCTTCACAGCGGCGTGGCCGCTTTGCTACTACTCAACCACTTGCTCAAGCACTTTGGATTTGATCACGAAGCCCTCCAAAAGCTTAAGACTTGTTCGGGCTTGAACCTTTCTACAATCCTTCTTGGAATGTAGACTTTGTTTTCGAGATTTTCCTCTTCAACGATTGAAGTTCTCTTTCCTTCACGGGTAAGTGTTGGATTGATGTACTTGAGATGTAGGCTTGAGGATTGAGAATGTTTCGATTATTGATAAGCTTGTATATCTCACGTGTGTCATTCATCCACGCATCCTAATTTTCTCAATCAAACTCCTCGGCCTTTTATAGTGAACTTTCAAAAATTTGCCCGTTGAAGAGATAGGCTCATTTTTGAAAATCACTTTGCAAATCGTTGGTGTGCGCTTCTTGGAATTGCCATTTCCTCGTATGAAATGTTTTATCACCTTTTCGCAGTTCGACACGGTTAATGCTTCCCGTTGGTTCATTTCTTTTGCACGCTTCGACTGAGCACTCCAAGAAAGGTAGTATGGAGATATTACTTGTTTAAGTAAATCTCTTGATTTCTCGTGCAACGGTTCTTTTACGCTTATCTCGACTTGACCGCATTTCCTCGCTTTCCCGTGGTGACTTAGAGTCGACTTCCAATCATTGGATGACTCTTCACTTCACTTGAGACTTGGCTTCTCTTGAGTTGACTTGATGTTCCACTGGTGCATTTCACCGCTTCTTCAATTGATCGAGTTCTGTCGCTTTTGTTTGTTGTACTCAATGCCTCCAAAGAGAGTTTTCCTTCAAGCCTTCATTGTCTTCTTGCAAGTTGGAGCGTAGGCCGACTTAACTCGGCTTTGGCCGGCACTCTAATTGTTACAATACATTTCAAAGCAAGAATTGGGGAGCCAACTTTCTATTCTAAGTTTTACATGGCATTCATCAAAATCTAAACAATAGAATTCCTAACAATTTCCCCTTTTTGATGATGCCAAAACTTAAATCATACAAAGATGCAAATAACACGATACATACAGATAGTGTATTGACATAGAATGTATGCGCATAATCAATCTTTTTATTGATCATATCATTCTTGTACTTAACACAATCAATCTGAGTGTATCGAGTATGAAAAAAATTTGCACTATTACGTAAGACTTACATTGTATGTATTTACATATAAAATACACGAAGGGTTGACAAAGAACACTTCATCTCCTTCATTGTCTCCTTCTTTTTCATCTTGATCAAGATCTTCTTCTCTTTCTTCTCTTTCTTCTCGTCATCACCGCTTTCTTTTTCTTCTCATATGCCTTCCTGGCAAAACTTCATCTTTCCTTATTCTTTTCCCTCGCTTCTCTCCCCCCATAGCCGAGTTTGACTCTTGTTTTCTTCTTCTATCCTTTTTGCATACTCGCGTTGGTTTTAGCCACTTGCAAGTTCGCCACATGGTCAAGCCCGGCCGGATCCCTCCTTTCTTTCCGGATCTACGTATTCAATATTCTTGGGCAGAGGCCTGGGTCGCTTCTTCCTCCATTCCGCTTTTCCTCTACCTGGGGCGTATCTTTGTCTTGACGGGCCTTTTTCTCGGTGAGTGCCCGGCGGAGTGACCAAAGTGAGAGCGATCACGGTTGTCTCATTGCCTGTCAGCCTTTCTTCACATAATGTGAGACCCTTTTCTCAAGACAGTCCTAAGCTTGAGCTAAGGACATATTTGCAAAATAATCTTCAGATTCGAGCGTTTTGAATTCGCCAACTGATCTTGGCTCTATCCCGACATCCGAAATGGCATACGTGTCTCTGTCACAACGGAATGCCTCCGTGTTCTTTCAAAATGTTCATCACCCTGGCATCCATTCTTCCTTCCACCTCCTTCATCCCTCGCTTCAATTTCTTTTCTCTTCTCGGCCATAGATACAAAGAGTGTTGGGGTGGCGAGTCACGGAGTTTGTCGCTTATAATGTCACCAGATGTGAGGACCCCGCTGGGGGTTTGTGCAATCATCAAGGTCATATTCTTTGATCCTTCCCCTCAAATGATTTTCCTTTCTTCGCTTTTAAAATTTCCTCTGGATTTTCCCTTCTCACCGTTAAAATTTCCTCAATTGTTCCTTGTCGGTTGCTCCTTTCTTTTCAACTTGATTTTCTTTGCTTTAAGGTATTCCTCTTCCCCTTTTTGGCATCATCAAAGGATAGAGGAACCCAGGAACATCTTGCAAGCATGAAGTCGAAGTCTCCCGATGGTTGAATTTTGCTTCAAGTCTCATTGCGTTGTATCTTTGCGTTGTATCTTTACGGAATTCGAGGCCGAGTAGCGTTGGATTCTCACAAATCAGCTTCATCTCGGCCATGAGAAGGCTGAATTTTCTTGTCATGTGTTCTTCCAAACGTCGTATATCATTTGCATTTCGCTCACGCAGCTAGCCTTGATCTCGGCAAAGTGAGCTTCGGCATATGTTCAATGTGTTCCCGCAGCCTTCGTTTTGCATCAACATTTTCGACTCTCCACACCAAGCAGACTTTTTGAATAATTGTCTCAAGTATCTCACCGTTTCCACACGCATTGATTCTTTGCTTTGTTGCCACCATTCCTTTACCAACTAGCGTGATGCCTCTCAAGTCACCGTAAGGTTGGCATCTCTCCATTGTCCAGTGCATATCCAGAGGCTCGATGCCTCTCCATCTTTTCAACTTCAAGAAAGAGTGCCTTGAACACTTCTCGTGATTTCACCGATTCTTCAATGCGGTGATGGCCATACAACGCCGAAATCAAGTCTACTGAACAATGGTGCCTGAGTGAAAAAATGCGAGGGGTCCGTGATAGCGTGCTTGCTCATTTTCTCGACTCTTCGTGGAGTTCGTATCTCCAGTGAGAAAGGGAAAGATTCCACAAAGGATTCATCACCGCCTATCCCGGATTTGTTCGATGATAAGCGGTGGGCGTGAAGTTCTTTTGGGAATCGATCCAAACAGAGCTTGAGGACCCGAGCGATGGACTGTTTGGTCCTGGTGGGTTGTGAAGTGGACTCCAGCTTAGCGAGCCTCATTGTCTCAACAACCGTTGGTCTCACTGGTTTCTCCATTGAGTGGATCTGTCCCGGCCTTATCGAGCGTCATCGGATGATGATGAGATTTCCATTGGTGGCTCATCATCAAAATTAAAGGTTTGACGAGTAGTCTTGAGATTAGACTTGCTCGTGTTGGGAACATCCGCACCGAAGTCTTTTGGATCTCACGGGGGGATGACTCGGCTTTTCTTTCGCGCTTCCGATCCCGAGAAAGGTGACATCGTGGTTGTCCTGGGAATCATGAAGTCGCCGATCTCCTTCCGAGATGGATCGATGGTTGCGGGAGGGATGTTCTCTACTTCAACAGTGTTACCCCGAAGTCTCAACCTCCCGTGGCCTTCATTTCCTTCTCTCTTCTTTGCATCGCGAGGCCTTGGCCTTCCCTTTCGACAGTCACTGTCTTAGGTCTTTCTATGTGGCATCCATTGAGTCTCAACCCCATGGATTGCGCTTTCATCGCCTGCAGTGTTAACTCCTGTGGTCAAGCTTTTTCCTCAAGGCTCGATCGCATCGGCAAGCGTCATTAGCCTTCGTGAGTCGCTGGGCACCTCACCGAGATGGATCTCAATCGTCTGAAGTTTTGATTGGGGCAACTTGCTGTTCTTCTTGTGTTTGAGTGTCTTTTTTGCTTCGCCTCCTACATTCTTTTTGGAGTCATCCGCAGATCCTCCGACCTTGCCGGAGGGAGGGAGCCTCACCGGGCGCACCACCCGAGTGACGGAGTGGGTTACTCGCCTCCAAACTCCCTACCGTTGCAATTGATGGTTCAGCGGGCTGGGGCGGTGGTGGCACACCTTCAATAGGGGTTGGCTCGACTTTGGGTCCCCACTAGCCCGGTTCATCGCCACCTTCCTTATCGCTTTCTTCGGAGAGTGAGCTGGGGAAGTGGTAGCAAGAACATCACCGCTATTTGGCCAACCACTCCCATTGGATCGATTTCACCGTGGTTCGAGGACTCTCCGTCCTCCCATCACTTTTGCTCGTGAAGGATTTTGATTCATGCAATGCTTGCCGATCCGCAATTCTTCCGTGGGCGAGATTCTCGTGTTCCTCATCACTTTCGTGAGAAGACATCAAGGAGAGGATGGAAGTGTTCAGGTCACGAGATAGGGGGTGTATTTGCCTTTTCGCTTCCTTTTTCTTCTTCAAATTTTGCTTTTCTCTCCTTGTCCTTGTAGATCCGTATCCATGCAGTTGTCTTCATCTAGAGCCGGGTAAAGACAAGAGATAATCCAAGGAAACTTAGCAGCCTCTCTTCTTCTTCTATGAATTCAGGCCGTTGAACTGTTTCCTCGACTCAAGCCAGTTTCGGCTTCCATTTTCTCCACTCACGCAGACGATTTTGATGTCAGGGTAAGGTGGAGATAGGATCATTACATCACTATCTCGCTTCGCCTGGTTCTTTGTGAGTTTCAAAATTTAACTACACCAGTGTTTCTTGGTTGCTTCTCCGCGATCACCTTCAAATAGACTTGGTCAAGCTTCATCAATTACATCCGAGACTCTACTTCTCCAAAGGTAGTCTCCTAGTGATCTGCGGTTAGCCGAGAGTCACTGTTGGTTTCTCTTGTTCGGTCCGCTTGACGAGTCTTCTTCGTCTCCCGGTTTGTACTGTGGAATTTACCGTTCGTGGCGGTGTCCTCTCGAGTCTTCAAGCGGCCGGGCCGTGCTTGTGTTTGTTTAAGGAGCTGGCCGCCTAGCTTGTCGTTCTTCCTCTTTTTGACGATCGAGAAGAATTTGTGAGTCCTTCTCGACCACCAGCAGGGGCAGACACGGCCGGCTGGGCAGCACTCTGCTGCGGGCAGGTGACTCTGGCTAGCCAGGCGGTGACTCCAAAGGCAGGGGAGAGCATGTTTGGTTTTCTTTGCTGCAGGGGCAAAGAGATTTTTGGTAGCCGCAGGGCAAACTTCTTCTTGGTTGGAGGAGGCACTGTGGTTCGGGTCACCGATTCCCCTCACCTCGTGTCGCTTTGGCGTGACGACGCTTCGAGAGCACTGCAGAGATTAGCTCAACATCCTCTTGTTAACATGGAAGGCCTTCCATGTCTAAGAGGTACTTTTCACCTCCAATAGCCGCCAATCACCGGCCATATCCCGTAGATCCTCCAAATGACCCATCTTCTTTGAAGGACTTGTTCCCACGCTCGGCAGAAACAACAGATAAACTCACCCAGCTTTATCTTCTTTTCTTCGATGATTGCAGCCATCACAATCAATTTTGCTTTGAGCGCTTGGTCAAAGTCGCCAAATTTGATGTCGATACACTTGGCAACAATATCCAACAATTTGTGATAGTCCTCCTTCAAGCTTCTTGTTTGTCGTGTGTATATTATTTTGTCGGAACGCTTCGGACTTGGCTATTTCTTTTCCATGCTTGACCTAAGTTTACATCGCCTCTTTGATCTCGGATGCTCCTCTCTTGGTAGTGAGCAATATTCACCAAATCTTTGGGTGCGCAAAAGATAGTCACCGCTTCCCATGAACAGATGACTTGATTCTTCCATCGTGAATCTCAAGATTCACGAGAATTGTGCGACTTCCTCCACATAGGTCATAGGATACTCAAAGGTGTTAGAAACGGTTTTGACGACGTTTCTAACTTCTCCGCGATTTTCTTCACCAGGGTGTCGCTTGACCCTCGCTTCACCATTCCGCAAATCCACTACGAAACCTGTGGATTTGTTTTCCCAACTTGGTAAAGATACGTTGGTGCCATTTCTAATAATTTCAAGGAAAAATTCAGAAATTTGATTTGAAGCGTTGATAGGGTTTCGAGAGTATTTGCCTTTGCTTTTTGAGAGAGAGAGATTGGAACAGCTTTTAGAAGTGTGGAGAGAAACTGAAAAATGGTTTAAATATGGTTTATGAAAGGACGTGCAGACGGTTTTTGAATCGCGGATCGAATCAACGGGCTGATTTCGACGATATTGAGCGCTTCATGTCTCGTCATTTGCACGCGGCAAGATTTATATCCAATCATAGCTTTGTGTGCGCTTTTATGTCCGACATCATCATTATGCTTTGACGTTGTCTCTTAAAACATTCCCCGCTTAGTCAAAAACGATCGCGTTTTTGTCTTTTTGCTCATAAGTTATTCAAATTATCTCTTAGTCGATTTAACTCGCTTCTCACATTTTCTTAGTGACTCACAAATTTCACCGACTTCGTATAGCCGACTTTTTCCGATATGGAAATTTATTGAGCTAATTTTTGTTTTCAAATTTTCTTTTTCACCTTCTTTCCCTGTTCCATTTCGTTTCTTTGACTCTTCCTCGTGGTCTCACCAGCTCAATTAAATTTCAACTCATGTTTCCGAGTTCTTTCAAATCTGACCTAATGGTTTTGTGAAGATGTCACCCAGCTTGTTTGCTTTCCGGCCGAGATATATTCCAAGATAATGTCCTTCTTTTTCA